>SRQG01000278.1:0-39798 GCA_018360325.1 Claviceps aff. humidiphila group G2b | reverse complement strand
TGCGGCCGACTGAGAGCACAGCCCGGGCACCGATGCCGTCTACAGAGGCTGGCGAGCCTCGTCCTTCTCCACCGGATGGTTTTTCGACAATCATATTGCCGGTGCCGACGTCCCATGTTCAGAGTCAGCTGCCGCAGACTACAGAGCCTGGCGGGACTCTTCCTCCACCACTGTTGCCGGCTTCGACCTCCCAAACTCAGAGTCAGCCACCGCCAAGGCAGACGTCGCGTATCAGCGGCAGGCCTCTCCGTCCGAGTCTCAGGCGTGTCGAATCACGATACGAAACTGAAGAAAGAGAGGCCCTACGAGCTTCCAAGAGACGAAATAACGCCTCTAGAGGCCGCGCGAAGGCGTCCAGAGGGGGCTCGAGGGCCGTTTGGTCCGGGCAACCGCGTCGCAGGCCCTCACTGTCGTCAGGGAGCTTGATGAAGTTATCCCGAACACTCAGGGATGAGGCTAGTCGATTAATTTGTGCATTATTGACGGTTTTGGAATTGGAAATGTATGAATGTTCTTGCTTGTCTGATCTTACTTATTAACTGAGAAACCCCAATCTTGAGCTACCTATTTACGTGGCAACGCTCGGCCGTAGCCCGTGCATTCGTGTTGAGGCAGTCGTAACATCGTACTGTTTGGTCCTGCTGACTTGCACTGTAAGTTGATGAGGTACATGCTCGAAGAGAAAAGTGGAGTTAAAAGTGGGTCGTACCTGGCGCCGACTGAAATCGTACCTGGCGCGCAGTTCGTCTCTAGTTTATTCCGTAGTCGACCCTCCCGTCTCGAATCATCTCGAGATACATAATTCGAGACGGGAGGATCGACTAAACTAGGCACCCCTAGTATGTATACCTACAAACTCTGAAAGTTCTGAGTCCTGAGTCAGGTACCGGTAGTCACGACTCACGTCTCACTGCTCTACGGAGTTGGGCACGTAAGGTACACGGGATCAACTGGATATCAAAGTCGATATGTTTTACAGTATCAAATCAAAGACAGACAGGCAAGTGTCGAACAGAATATCTATCCTTCCTTGAGCTCATTCGTCTCATCGCCTCGACGCCTCACAACAAGCCCTGTTTCTGCAAATCGTAGTACACCTTTTCGGGCATGACATTGCCCTCGCCATCCTCCATCTGCACAACGCTGCCCTCATCAATTTTGGACTGCTTCTTCTCCCTCTGAATCTTCTCCCACAGCCTCTGTGCCTCATCCATCTTCGTAATGTCCCTGAACAAGGTGGGATTGGTAATTCCCAGACACTTCAGGTTGTAGATATGGCGGGCCTCGTTGAAATGCTTCTCAAAGGCTCGCCGGCCCTTGTACACATAATTTCCGCAAATTTCACACGGGAATTCGACACCCAGACCATGCAGACGGTACAGCCAGAACGGGATGGGCTTGCCGTCCCACCCCAGTGGAACCTTGAGGGGGTTATAGATCTTGTCGTCGTCGTCGTCTTCGTCATCATCGTCACCCTCCCCAACATTCTCCCGCGGCAGATCCGACTCGTTGTAGAAATTCTCCAGCTCCTGCTCTCGCTCTCGTTTAGTCATGCCCTGTTTTCGTTCGACATTGACGCGGGTGTCGCTGCGTTCAGTGCTCATTGCGCCGACCAATCGTTTGACTCGATGCTCACGTTCTGCCACAGCTCGCTCTTTGATTCTAGTAGCTGACACGCCTCCAGTAGCTGATGTCCCTGATTCGGCAGCCGAATCCTGCTGTCGTTGCCGCCAGACTTCCTCCGCCTTTTTGTGTTTTCGTCCCGGCAAGTGATTGTTGTACACGTTTTCGTTTTTGAACTCCTTTTCGCAGTATTTGCACCATTTAGCCTCGGGGCTGCTCGGCGTTGCTGCAGAATTACCATTCGTAGACGGCTCGGTGGCCCACCCTTCGATCTCGTTTTTCTCCCACAAGCTTCCGAATTCGTCGTCAAAGGACTGCAAGACTTTGTCTGTGCTTTCAAGAGGACGTGTTTTGCGCATGAAGTCTTCAAGGTAGTGTGCCAACTCGCCAACATAGTTGAAGTAGTGGTCTGTTAATTTCTCGGCTCGCTTGACTCCGCAGTAGGCTGGCGTGAAATTGTCAAAGTGCTCCAAGTATTGCAGGTATGTGTGGCGCTTGACATTAGGCAAGTTCAAATACGACTCATAACAGGTATTCAAGTCAAAGAATCGTCCATAAGATTCTTCGCCGGAGAATATCGTGTCGACGACTGTCGCGACAAGACCAGGCGCATCTCCTGCCCTCCTCTGCTTGTATCTCTGCTCGGAATTTTCTGCTTGCTCGTTGGGGTATTTGGCGTGGTGCTCGCGGATTTCGCCTAGCTGCTTGTAGAACAAATCAAAAGGATCGCCAGTGCTCAGTTGTTGAAGTTCCGAGGCACGGGCTCCGTTGTCATCTTTGTAGATGTTCAGCAGCTCGTTTGACTGGTTCTGGATCCGATCGAGTAGCTGAGCAATCTCATGGTCACGATTTAACCGATCTCGGATCTACAAATCCCGATTCTTAGTCAACTGACATAGTGCGATACGAAGAATGCAGCATAGGAAGCATACGTGTTTGGGCTCATCGCGAACGCGGTCCGCGATACCTTGCTCTAGACGCTCTAAATCCTCGTGAATGTGGCGTTGCTCCTCTAGAATATACATGGTGCGATAGATGAGCCGAACGGTGCGCAAAAACGTGGCGATGCAGGCGATATCGAGATTCAGATTTCCAGATTATGGCGGATTGAATTGGTAGTGCAGGAGAATGTGCAATTGCGCGCCAACAGAGAACAGCCGCTAAAAAAAGCTCCTGAAGCCGGTCGCAGTTCAGTTCCGTCTTCCGATTTGGCGACTTGCATTAGCCGATGTAAGCCCGAGCCGTACACGGTACAACCCACCCCAAACTTTTTAAACAAAGCTCTGTTGCGTTCGTAACAAAGATCTCTTGCGCTTCTCGACAATCTTCAAAATCAAGACCAAATCGACCAACTGACAAGATGGCTGAAGGTGCTGCGGGAATCGACCGCAAAGCGGACGAGAGGATGGAGTTCTCCACGTCGAAAGAAGTCACTGTGCATCCTACCTTCGAATCCATGTCATTGAAGGGTGAGTGATCTGGCGATGCGAGATCATTGTGTAACTTGTGATTCTGATTGCCCAGTCTAGAAAACCTTCTTCGAGGTATCTACGCATACGGTTACGAGTCCCCCTCAGCTGTCCAGTCTCGAGCCATTGTTCAAGTTTGCAAGGGACGTGATACCATTGCGCAGGCTCAGTCAGGTACCGGTAAAACAGCCACCTTTTCCATCAGCATGCTGCAGGTCATCGACACTGCGGTGCGAGAGACGCAAGCTTTGGTACTTTCACCTACTCGCGAACTGGCAACCCAGATTCAGTCCGTCGTCATGGCACTCGGCGACTACATGAATGTGCAATGTCATGCCTGCATTGGAGGCACCAACGTCGGCGAGGATATTCGCAAGCTCGATTACGGGCAGCACATTGTTTCCGGCACCCCGGGACGTGTAGCCGACATGATTCGAAGACGACACCTGCGAACGCGACACATTAAGATGCTCGTGCTCGATGAAGCAGACGAACTGCTCAACAAGGGCTTCCGAGAACAGATCTACGACGTGTATCGATACCTACCTCCGGCCACTCAAGTCGTGGTCGTCAGCGCTACCCTACCCTACGATGTCTTGGACATGACGACGAAATTTATGACGGATCCAGTTCGAATCCTCGTCAAGCGTGACGAATTGACGCTCGAAGGTCTCAAGCAATACTTCATCGCCGTGGAGAAGGAGGACTGGAAGTTCGACACGCTGTGCGATTTATACGACACCTTGACTATTACTCAAGCTGTCATTTTCTGCAACACCCGTCGCAAGGTCGATTGGCTCACCGACAAGATGCGCGAGGCCAACTTCACAGTGAGCAGCATGCACGGTGACATGCCTCAGAAGGAGCGAGATAGCATTATGCAGGACTTCCGACAGGGAAACAGCCGAGTTCTGATCTCGACTGATGTCTGGGCGCGTGGGATTGACGTGCAGCAAGTCAGTCTGGTCATCAACTACGATCTGCCCAGCAACCGTGAGAACTACATCCATCGCATTGGTCGAAGCGGTCGCTTTGGTCGCAAAGGTGTTGCCATTAACTTTGTCACCACCGAAGATGTTCGCATTCTGCGGGATATCGAGCGTACGTATTGCTCTCATGCGCTGATCTAAACAAATGTGAACAGATGCTGACTCTTTTCTAGTGTACTATTCAACCCAGATTGATGAAATGCCTATGAACGTTGCCGATCTCATCGCCTAAGTACACACCTTATACAGAAATCTGCCAAGAAAAAGCAAGCCAAGGGAATGCAATTGAAACACCACGTCCGTCTCCGCTTGTCGTCAGGGCTCCCGGAAGAGACTGACAAGGAGACGCGACACAAGGACTGTGTCGACAGCGTAAAGTGGAGGATTGGGCCTATCCGATGTACCAGGTTTGTGCACATCTTCCCACCACCTGCATGATGTCCTGATCATTCAATAACCATGGGGTCATAGTTTGACATGAGCGTCGTGTAATTTAATCAAGAACGTCGAAAAGACGCCGTGCTCCAGCTGCGATAGCGGGTCGATACTAGCACCATTCCGATGTAGGTAGACAAGTAACAGAACTGCCAATTTTCCTGGAGAGGGCAAAAGCGTCCTATGTTATCTAAGGTGTCAATTCAGCTTCGCACTTCCGGCGAAAAGGGGGCCAGGTCAACCCTTTACTAGGTACCAGCTTGACTAGGGATTTACTCCATGATTCGTCGCATTCGATGTTTGCTTTTTCGATATTTTTCTGCACATGTGAAACGCTGAGACTAGTGCTTGAAGCGGCGTACCATTGTGCCACCCGGCAAATGGCATAGCAGCAACTGACCTAACATTTCAGCAGCAACGTCCCATCTTTTTGGATGCAATCACGGTGTCTCACAACTAATGTGCCTCTGCTCGGTCGAACTGAATCTATCATCTCCTCTTGACGCCGATCCAGCGCCATCTTGTCTCTGGCTGGCCCCCCTCACCCTCTAGTACAGAGTAGATAGGGACATTGGGATTCTTCAAGCCGTTCATGCGCGTCACATATTCACAGCTATCAATGGGCATTCTGTTGGCATCATGTTGTCCTTGTTCAGACAGAACAACTGCAGCATACGGTATACCCGCCTCGGTGCAAATGAGGTTCGGCCGAGCCTGAAGATTCTGTTCCAATCGTCCAGCAGGACGGTGTGGTGCCACTATTCTTGTTTGTCCTTGAGTGGTTGGCGTTTTCGACATTGAGCTCGTAAATTGTACTTGAGAGGTCTCGACGTGCGTTGGTAAGGCCATCTTAGTTTCGAGTCAGACGTGCTAAGACAAGAAGCTACGGAATCCGTCGTTTCTCGGTGACTCTGAATGAAGAAACGAACAACCAAGAACGAGGATGAGAATAAGTTCTACTCTCTTTTTCCTCCCTGATTAATTCAATTATGGAAGTCATACAATTGCCAATGGCCATATGAAGCCATCACAAGTCCATCTTTCCCCCCAGAATGTGCACTACCTAAATTACATCCACTGCAGCCATCAGCACCTCTCTCTTACATTTATCGTGCCCAGATATACTCCATTTGTAACTTCAGTTGGTGGATGTCCTTACCCCCCAACAGTCTCTAGCGTTTCCATCATGGTTTGACGCAGCTTCTATCAAAAATGTAGGGAAAGGTACTAACTGAGTGGCTAGTAAGTTATCCTCTCTCTTTGTGCAAGCCAAGAGCATCCACAAGCGATACACCATCTCGCAGTCCACCATCCGATAAGAAACACAAGAGTATTGTGATCTTCAATCCATAAATGACGTCTCTCGCCGCCTCGCGCCAATTGCCTACAGCCTGAGACTCTGTCCGTGCGATGGGGATAGGAGAGATACACTCGTACTCCGTACACGGAAGATATTACCTTTACGTTGCCTTCTCGCATTGTGTTGCATCGGGATGGGGATCATTGCGTCATGGGAGGAACCGTTGCATCGGAAGTGGAGGTACATACCTAAGCTTGGTTATGGCTCGGGGTTCGTCGCTTCTGACTTCAAACAAGGCAAACCCTTGGAAAATGGAAGCCATTTGAAACAACAAGGAGGAAAAGACAAGGGTGCAAAAATTTGTTCTATTTTCATGTTTCCACGTGCCTAGGTATTGTTTGATTAGGTATTGAGCACACGGAGATATGTAAGAAGAAAGGATGTTCCATCATCGGAGGTCTATGTCGCATTGATTGAGACCGCATCATTTAGGTTGTCAAAAGATCGCGCTCTGTATTTGCATTAGCATCGAGTAACGTTTATCTCTGTATAGGTATAGAGGTACATATAGCCATGGTGAAGCGATTCCTGGCTATCGTCACTTCTCTGACTAAATCCGAAATCGACGACACAACGCCCAAAAGAGAGCACATAGGCTTGCGATTGACTCCTCAGGTCCTAACTTTAGCAGCAACAAGACTCGTCCTCGGGCATGCGTAGAATGGCCCATTTAATACCGACGGTGAACTCTTTGCCTATATCAGGACTCAGGAGGGACTTAACGCGCGGTCAAAGTTGACATTTTGTAACTGGGCGGGAGTGTTGTCAGTTGAGACCATCTGACTGTGAGAGGTCAAGATGGTTGATGCTGCCGCAGGGGCAGCTGAGTTGGCCGATGGCGTCTTTTTGTCATGATTTTCTTGTTTCTCAGGAATAAGACCGCATTTCCAGCACCATCGTGTAAAGGAACGATCCACCAATGAAGGAAAGGCTCCGAAGGGGTTGTCGGGCAGCACGGTAATCCTGCCCATAGGAGGTAAGGTACTCTGTATGGACTATGGAGTATGTGAGTACATACATACCTATTGGGTTGTTAACTTGTCAACCTGTTTGGCCCCATGTCCGATGCGGGAAGGGCAACTGATGGCCAGGGGCACCATCTATTCCACTAATGGCAGGAGTCAGGGGCGCCATCTACAAATTCCACAGGTGACAGCCTACAAGAGTCAGGGGCTGCAAATGATCTCGCAACTGTGAGTTGATGAGATGAAGGTGAAGTCCAGTTCCGACCCCAGCTTTTTTCGTCTCGCACACCAGATGTGAAGATTATTGCCTCAAGTTTGATTCGTCCAGAAGATCAGATCATGATCCCAACGAGTCAGTGCGCCGTTGGGGTACTCAGGGCACCAACCACCCGTCCTTCCGACCGGTCGGGCGATCCACCCCATCAAAGGGATGAGATTCCGTACATTAATTAGGCTGTTATACGACCTCTCATTCGTAGTCGTTCTCTCCGTGCATAATAAATGCGTGCCGCCGACGGAGATGCTGGAGACCAAACAATCTCGTCCACGATGCCGATGTGCTCCGTATGTACAAACATGGAACCCCAGTTCTTAGACCCGACACGGCCTACCGGTACCTTAGGTTAAGTAGGTAGGCATTCGTCTTCGGACTTTCGGACTCACGAGATGCCAGGTTTGACGGTCACCGGTAAAAGTCTGTGGCTTTGTCTCGTCTCCAAGGTATCCCAAACCTACATCGGATGACAGTAACGGCATGCAGACATTTTCAGTATCTTCCTTTTCGTTCGGCCCAAATTCGACGGCAACAACACGGCTGTGCCTTGAGATGGCTCGATGGCCCAGACTGCCAGAGCCTTTCAGCCCCGTCTGCGCCGTTGCGGGAGGATTCGAGGCCACGCCAGGCCTGCGTCATGCACCATGCGGCCCACGTTCATATTTTCCCTGCAAAGGGTACATGTATGTAAGTAGTACGGAGTATTGCATATCCGAAGGGTGACCTACCTAGGCACCTACATCCATAGGTAGGTAGTGTACATCGTGCCAGCCTTACATGAAACCAGAAAGACGAAGCGGCGACATTGAAGTTGACCGAAGGCGCTGGTGTTGACATCTATTGCTTGTCTGTCGTTTAATGCTGTATTACTAAGTTATACCGTGAAGGCATCTTTGATGGCAAGACCAGGTCCAACACCAGAACGGGAAGGAGCGGCCCATCCCATGATCCCTTCCAGGTGTTCCGTCATGCAGATGGCAAAGCTGGCGCCGTGGCAAAGCGGCTTGAAGTCTTTTTTGACCCTTCTCGACTCTTTTGGATTGTTTTGGCTTCTTGATCTCGCCAGCTCCCAGACCGCCTATGCTGTTGTTGATAACACCAACGTTGAAACCCTCAAAGCCCTGTTTGATGGCACATCGCTTTTGCACGTGCAAGCCTGTGCCGTCTTCTCATTTGGACCCACCGATCACAAAGCAGGTACATACAGGTACGGAGTACAGTAGCTACATACCTCCTTCAGTTCAGCTCACGGTTTTCATTGCTTGGCACCCAAATTGCCTTCATGCCTGGCGCCAGGCACCTGCCATCTACTCCGTAGACCTGAATCCAGATTCGACGGGGTATCGAAGTCGCTGCTGACTCGGCGACTTCAGAGACCAGGGATCGACGGCCGGCTAACCAGACGCAGATGCGTAGATAGCTACATGCACACAGCACTAGGACAATAGTGACAACACCACAGATTCCCGCGAGAATAATCGATGCAACCGCCTGCAACGATCTTGTAGGCTCAGTGTTCACAGGTGAACTGAATCCGACCAAAAGGATAAGCGACGTGACGTGGCGTTGGCAGATTCTCCCCACGCTCGACATCCCATCAGTGATCACCAATCGGGAATCAACGGCCAGGACCCAATCTCTTTCATCCACGCCGCGGCGTTTCGTTCATCCAAATCAATCCCGCCATCTGCATCCGCCGTGGGGAACAAGCAACCCCAGCAAGGATCAGGAGAAGCTTGGGATCCGACGATTCAACCACCGAGAGGGCCTAGTTCGACATACAGCCCCCGCAGGAGCCCCTGTCGTCGGACTGTGGCAGATGCGCGAGAGAGCTTGTCCCTCTTGAGACTCGAGACCTCGCGCGTCAGTGGTCACTCATGCCACTCATAAGGAATTGACCTTGCTCTTCAGCGTCGGACTTGGATGGTGGCTGTTTTGTGTTTGGAACGAAACTGGAACAAACGCGATCCCGACTTCAAATCTATCTCTGTACACTGTACACGCAATTGAGCAGCTTTGCCCAGTAAAGACAGACGTCAACCAGCATTGCGGGCCGATCATATCTCTACATTCTGCGCATCTCATTCATCTGCGGCTCACCAGCCGAGAGAGTTCCTACCCGCACCCTGCCCTGCCCTGCGTGCCCCTCCTCGGCCACCTGCCGCCTGCGCGTGTGCCTGATTGACTTTCGGACATCCAGCGAAACAGCCAACCACAATGCGTCTTTTTCATCGGAGAGACAAGACGCCCAAGGGGAACCGTTCCATTACAACATCACATTCAACAGCAAGCCTGAACTCAACATATACAAAGGGCATCGCAAGCGGCGTCCTAGCTGGAAGCCTCTACACATCACAATCATCAATGTCACCAGCCAAACTACCCAAGGTCGACCTTCCTCGGTCGCCGGATCCAGAACTTGACCCCGTTGGCTACCTTCGGAGTTTAGGGGCCGTGAGGGAAAGGAGCCGGATCATTCTTGAAAGGACAACGGAGAACCAACTGAACCATTTTGATGTTGATCTGAGCAAGCTGCCCGACGTCGTCAACTTTGTCGCTGGCTTAATCAAGGTATGGCAATTCGTCAGTTCTCCATCTGGCTGAGCATGCGTCATTGTGCACTGTTGCCATGTGGTGTGATATGCATCGTCCTAAACCCCTCAGTATCTTGTAGACCTGATCTCATGGACTCGAAGAGCGTGCTTCTCTACGGGACGGAGAACACAGGTCCTTAATACTGACAACAATTCTGTAGAGAGATTACGACGCTCCGTTTACTGCCATACCGGGCCATGGAAGGTACCAACATTTCTCCGTGGGTGGCCGTGATCGCATTGCCGATCTGTTATCGACTTGGCCGGACTCCGTTGATAACGAAGAGCGATGCCGTCGCTTGATTGATCTCTTCCTTGTCAGTGTGCTGTTAGATGCAGGCGCGGGCATGTCATGGAGATACAAAAGCAAGGAAAGTGGCAAGGTTTATCGAAGGTCGGAGGGTCTCGCAATTGCCAGCTTAGAGATGTTCAAAGAGGTCAGGGCGACGAAAGCTACTTTTTTTTCTAAATTTGGCGTTGACCAGTATTCTTGCTGACTGCCACAAAGGGTCTATTTTCCAGTAATGCTAGTAACAAATACCAGGTCGACAAAGGAGGGCTTGAAAAACTGACCCTCGAGAAACTTCAAGTCGGCCTTCAGTCCCGCACTGACAACGAATTAGCTGGCCTAGAGGGCCGCACCGAACTTCTCATCAGACTTTCTAGCGCACTGGCTGCCAGCGCTGATTACTTTGGTGCTGACGGTCGGCCAGGGAACATGATAGGTAAGCAATGAGATGGCCAGGTAACGAGTGTGCATGACGACAGGTGCTGATGCGACGAATAGATCATCTGCTATCGCATCCCTCGACTCAGGCATCATCGATGCTCATTGTTCCCCTTCCCGTTCTATGGGACGTCCTTATGGACGGCCTCGGGCCCATCTGGCCGGCGTCGCGTACCGCTTTGAACGGAGTATCTTTAGGAGATGCATGGCCATGCCAGGCTATGCCCAACTCAGGAACAGCCTCATGGCAGTCTATTCTCCCTTTCCACAAGCTCACGCAGTGGCTCACATATTCCCTCATGCAACCGATGCAATCGCTGCTAAATATGCATTTCGCTGGACAAGAGTTGTTGACCGGACTGCCAGAGTACCGCAACGGTGGATTATTCGTAGACCTTGGCGTTCTGACCTTGAAAGCGGATGATATGAAGCGCGGGTTGCAACACTATGAAGACTACTGTATACGACACGGTGGTAAAGCAGTTGAAGTCGCTCCAATGTTCGAGCCGGGCGATGACGTTATTGTTGAATGGCGAGGCGCAACTGTCGGTCTGCTTGACATGCTCTGCGTCGAAGTCAACAAGGCGCTGAAGACGGAGCTCGCTGGAAATGAAATGACACTGGCGCAGCTTCTGGAAGCAGGCAGCTGGAAGGTAAGCAATTCATTGATTGTATCGCCTGTGTTCGGTGAGACTAATATTGCCATAGGGAGGTCGCGAGATAGCTGAGATCAATCGCCCGAACACCAAGGAGCCTCCCATTCTGATTGAGAGCGATGGAACTGTATTTTAAGCGATTGTTAAGCGGAGGAAAGAAATGGCTGGGACATTGTGTTGATGGAGAGTGAGGATTTCCGCGCAGACTATAATGATGGACATGAATGACACGGTCGAGCATATTGCTTCCTCTGGTTTTTGTGACTGCGAAGCAGGTTCAACATTTCTGATTAGCTTGTCATCACGATTCGTGATGGCGTGTATATACGTTCAATACATATATCCTGACAAAGACAGTGACCACAATTGATGGCAAAGGCATATAGCTATGATGAAGAATGTATGTGGTCGGTATCCCTTCCCTTTCCTGTGCTATCTCAGTCTCTTCTTGTATCAACTCAATACAACTCTCCAGGTTGTGTGTTTTGTCACAACCATCATTATGGCGTATAGGCCCTTTAACCAGTGGGAGAGGACCACCATCACAATACCCTGGTTCGAACAATGTCTTCTGTTGAATACGTCACCAACCCTCAAGATACGACCGAGAACAGAAAATCTGGAACTATCTAGTTTTATTTTCCGTGACGCTTTTCATACAAGGGAGCATCCCTGCCCCAGAGACTCTATTGTACAAATCTGCCTCATCTCCTCATGCAAATGAGATTGATCCTTCCCTCTCAAACCCACGAATCTTCGCCCCCAAGCCAATATATGACACCTCTTACCTCGTGAACTAGGCAGGTACTCTACCGCATACAGATACACAAGTCCAACATTCAAAAAAAAACAAAAGCAAGGCAAGAACACAGAGTTCCCAAGCTCCCTCATTCACCGAATCTTCTTATCTTAATCCGTGACAGAGGAGCCTCAACCTTCTCCAAAATATATCCATCCTATTTCTTGAACTTCTTTTCAAATTCTTCCCTCTCCTGCTTCTGTCGCGAACTCTCGAGCTTCCGAGCAATTTCCATGCGCTTCTTCTCCGCCTGTTCGCTTTTGGTCATGGCTGAACTACCCGTGATATTAGACATCCAAGACGAGGCACCCTTCTTCACGTCGTCAATATTTTCATTCAGGCGTTCCCGGATGCTACCCTTGTCGGATTTGGTCACGTTGAGGTTCGGATCCGGGATGCTGCTTCTGGAACGGGGACTCTGGTAGGTCGGCCCCGGGGGTGTGGGGGCGAAGAGGGAAAGGGGTGGTAGGCCGACTTTGCGACGGATGACGGGGTGGTTGAGCAGGTAGCTGGTAGCGACGGCGGTGAAGCCGACGGAGACGGCCATGAGATTGATTGCGGCGGAGAAGAAGGACGCGATAAGCAGGCCGAAGCCACCAAAGACGTATTTCATTAGACCCAAAAGTTTTTGCTGTGCCGGAGGGACGCTTTTGCTGGAGATCTGTAGTACCCAGTTGTGAGTTTTTATCTTCTTTATATTCCTTCTTCTCCTTTCCCTTTTCTCCAACAGGGGTCTTAAGGGGAATGGTTGAGGGTAGGGGCTGAGAAATCAAGAAAAAAGACAGGAAATCGAAGGCTTTCAACTCAGGAAATGTAAAAAAAAAAAAGCTTCAACAAAAACTCACGCTTAGGGTCGCAATCATGAGGACCGTGCTGAGGGCAGGGAGCGTGAAATACGGATCCGCGATTGTCAAATCAGTAAACCACAGGAACCCAGCATTCTCTAGGGCCGGTACAGGAATATGCGTCATGCCGGTGACGATACGGAACAGACCATAGGTAAAAGGGATCTGGCCGAGCGACCAGAGAATGCCCCAGTTGTTGATATCATACTCATTCTTGAGCAACGAGTTCATGTACTGGCCCTTTTGACGCTTTTCTATATCCCGAGTCCGAAGGCCCTCCGTTATCAACTTCTTGGCTTCCTCTGAGCGAGGATCCTTGCGCATCTCCTGCATTTTGGCGGAGAAGTGCATCGCGCGGATCTGCGGATAAAAAAAGAGGACTCGGAGCAGAACGGCCGTGGCTGCCATGGAAAGGCCCCAGGTGAGCCCAGTGTAGATATGGACGTGCTCCAGGGTCCATTGCATCACGGACGTGGGGCCCCAGCCGTAGTCAAGTCCCAGGGCCTTCAAATACCCTATCTGCTCGGGCATGTTCAGTATGCTCTGCTCGTTGGATAAATTGGATATTGAAGATAGGTCGGCCTCGGGTATGGACGAAGATGCAAAGCTCTCGGCTGGGGGCGGCGGCAGAATATCGTCTGGTATGGGCGTGGGATCGACTGGTCTGATGGCCTCTGGTGTTGACGCGGCTTCGTAGGAAGGTGCCGAAGTCGACAATGTGTTTTCCTCGGCAACGGTCTTCTTGCCGTAACCAAAGAGGGAGAACTGCCGTGATGATGCCACGCCGCCTAGCAGGATGGGCGCGGTGACATTGCGCGCTCGGAACGGGGACGAGGCCGTTAAGCCGGACAACTGGCTCGATCGCAACGAACTGAACTGCCGGCCATGGCCAAGCCGATGCGACAGGGCACTGGCTTGGAGCTGTGTCAAAAACATCGCCGTTAGTTTGGGACATACGATCAAATCATTAAGGGGAGCAAGTACAAAAAAGCAGCAGGGACGAGGTATCGACGTACAACGCGTAGCCCTATTGAGGGCCCGGAGCGCACAATTGCTCGGCTGGGAAGCATTGCGGCGCGGGTGATGGGGTGTAAAGGCAAGGCGAAAAGGAACAACGAGCAGAGGAGTCCTTCTCCGCGAGCAGTCCGGTTCCAGTTCCTGGTTTGGAGGTCGCTGGACAATTTTTTGGAGGATTGGAGATCGGATGAACCCCGGGCGAATGGGGGCCGCGGAACGAGATCGCGAGTTTATCGATAGCGAGAGTCCTCTAAATTCTAACCGTCCAACACTACCTGTATGTGCCTATCGCGACAGTGACGTAACAAGCCGTCCATGCTGGGCCTGGAAATACCTTCGTTCGGGGTCCGGCTGGACGTGTATCGCTGATTGCACTACCTTCAAATCTCAATGATGTGGATTTTGCATTAACAACTCGTCAAGCTTGATAAGACGGATGACAGTTCTATGTTTCTCAGGCAAAGACCGCAATCGAGCCGGTCTTACTTATCCGATGAAGTGAAGAAGTCTCCTAACCGATAGCCACACAGGATATGAGATGAGGTAGGTGTCTTCTTTCTCTTGAATACAGTGCGCCATGGTACGCACAATGCATGATCATCTCAGGAGTCAAGCATTCGGGAATTTGGCCTGTCCATGGTTGGGTTCGTATGCTCGAAGATTCATATTCCAATGTACCTGCACAGAAATACATTCAAATGATATGCTATGGTCATGGGCCCCTCGGTGAGACTCTCACATCTATCCGAAATTCTCTGACTCTGAAATTCAAATACACCGACTGCAGGTCCACACCATTTGTCCGTCATTAAGAAAAGAGGTCCTGAGAGTGAAATGTACAACGGCAGCGCCTTACCCCTCCAAACCCAAGCTCAAAACCCACGAAAACAGAAAACGGAAAAAGAGCAAACTGCAAACGCCGTTTTTTTTATTGCAGGTGCTCGATCATGCGTACAGCTTCCAACGTTTATTCCAGACTTGCCAAATCTTCCAGTGACGGTCCGGGTCGTTGGCGTCGCTCTTGGACTTCAATTCCGGGGCCAATCGCGTGCGCTCGCCTTCGATTCGTGGGAAATACCTGTCATTGTGGTGTTAGTTTGCCCTGCAACTTGATGGCAAGTATAAAGCCAGTTCCCATAGACCCGAGGAGGGCCTGTGAGGCAAGTCCGCGTACCTTGGTTCCTCCCCACCCGAATCGGAAAGCGGCTTCGTGAGCAAATAGCTCTCCAAAACCGAGCATCATGCCATTGATGAACGGAAGCAACAGATTTATAGCCGCGCCTCGAAGCAGCGACCATAGTGTGGGTGGCTTGTAGAGAATGACAGGCGAGCCAGATGATGGGGCCGACGTGGAGAGTTCCTCGCCAGGAGAGTATTGTTCGCTGTCGGAGTGCATCGTGATGCCGGACGCGGCGAGCTCGCTGGAGTGATCTTCGTCGGCCATGGTTCTCTGCAAAACAGGCCAGCTGCTGGAGCTTGCTGTGATGCAATGTCTGGCGTACTGCGTGACGCGCAACTTGCAAAAGGGTTCGGGTTTATCAACGGCGGATGCTGCTGCGGCCGCTGAGGTAGCCTGTGACAAGCCTGGGAGGCTGTGGGGAGTCGGGGACTCGGGAGTACGTACGGCGTTGGCGAGTGGCTGATGCCAGATGGAGACAGGTGGGGACCGTGGGGTCGTGACGAGCTTCCCGCCGTTGGCAGTTGCCTGCTTGCTCAGCTTCTGGGGTTTACCGTTTCTGTCATCTTCGACGACACGCTGGCCATCCTTCCACTTCATCACATCATCTATCGTCTCACACATACTTCTTTCACTTTCTGCGAGATCGACTCCTGTGTATCGTCAACTAAACTTACTCCACAGTCCGCCGTACTCGAAAGCCGGCAGAATGCCGCCAGTCGTCCCCTTTGGCGATGGCATGGGGCCCAGCAAGGAGGATCTAGTCCACGAGTTTGGCGCCAAGTGCAATGCGTCACCAGAGCAGGTTGGCTTCATCGCCCGCCTCCTCGAGATTTATAAAGACTGTGGTGTACTGATCGAAATACATAGGCACTACACTATCTTGAAGCGTACGATTGGGACTTCCGGATGGCCTGTGAGGAATTTTTACGAGATACCGACCAAGCAACAGTTCCTCCATCAAATCCACCCGAACAGGTCCCTGGATATGCCACTGGATATGTCCCTGAATATACCGGTCCTCGTACCCTTGACGGTCGGCCTGCTCCTCAATCAGAGTCATCCAGTAAAACAAAAGGCCAATCGAAATCACGGCCTAAGAGAACTGGCATCGCAACTCTTGGATCGCTAGGGGGGTCCAACGATGACGGCAACGACGACAGTGACGAAACCGACCACGATGATGGCCGTGGGAACCTCTTCGCCGGGGGTGAGAAGTCTGGACTGGCAGTTCAGGATCCGAACCAACAAGAATCAGGTCCAAGGAAGATTATCAATGATATCCTGGCCAAGGCCAAAGCGTAAGAATCTCCCTACCTCCGAGGCCTTTTCTTGTTTCATGACGTACCAAGAAATTCGAATTGCTCAATGACTCATTGGGCCTTTTCAGTAATGCTTCACGCCCGGAACCTACAGCGCAACGCGCCGATGCGCCTGGTCCGTCTCGCTTCCACGGCACAGGCGTCACTCTTGGCGGAGAGGGCGTTGAGAGTCGTCCTATCCCAGGCCCAGCGGGCGCATCAACTGCGAGCGGTAGTCCGCAGGAGCGTCTTCTGCATATTTGGCGTGATGGTTTCAGCATTGACGACGGCGAGCTGCACCGATTTGACGATCCCGCCAACCAAGCCGACTTGCAAATGATTCGTTCGGGTCGGGCTCCGCTCCATCTTATGAACGTGGAGAGCGACCAGCCGGTCGATGTCAAGCTTCATCAGCACGACACGCCATACAAGCCTCCGCCAAAGAAGTACAAACCCTTCTCCGGGTCTGGTCAGCGCTTGGGAAGTATTGTGCCTGGTTCGGGAAGCTCCAGCTCGACTGCTGACACCAGTGTAACGGCTGCTGCCCCATCGTTATCAGCAACACCAGCAACGGCCACAACCGCCGCCGCCTCCCGAGAGCCAGCAACTGATCCTTCGCAGCCGACCATTATGATTAGGATCCAGATGCCAGACGGAACACGGCTTCCTGCTCGCTTCAACACCACCGATACGATTGAGGATATATATAGATTCGTTCGAGGGGCGTCAACTGAGACCAGTAGCCGATCTTGGGTATTAGCCACGACTTTTCCTAATAAGGAACACTCAGATCAGAGTCTCGTTTTGGCAGATGTGCCAGAGTTTAAAAAGGGGGGAACGGCGGTGGTCAAATGGGCGGCGTAAAGTTTGGAAATACGCGAATGATCTCTCGGTTCGAGGGCTATGAATAGTCGTTACTTTTCGGTTGTGTGCAAGGCGGCTCGCAGTCTGTCGGATTGACCCCAGACACTCAATTGATTTATCTCGGTTGACCGAGCTGATCAGTTGAGGAGCTTTTTTACCAAGTAGACTTCGCACGCCTCGTACACGTACCTATATATCCATTATGCGTTGAACACGAATTAGACACTCTGGTCATTTACAGTTTAAGGCACTCTGGTGTCACACTCTGAGGCTTCGCAGTTCGATGCACCCGGCGATTCACAGTTCAAGGCACACTAATCGGGCACATTTTCTAGTCTTTTCTGCACTTGTACAAAACCATATGGTATCATTATTCCGTGACGCCTAGCCCAAAAATAAAGACGTGCTCATATCAAAACAAAGTTCGCATGCTCAAGAGAAGAATGGGGTTTGCCGCCAGCTCAAAGTCTTAATATGTGGGATATGGAGCAGGCGTCGAGCCAGGGGCGTCCAAGAACTTGAAGTGCTCAATGGCGATTTTGCAGTTCAGCATGGCTGCATTGAACCGCGCTTCGCCCGGGGGCAGTACAACCATTAGATAGGTATTGATTGTGAACTTGAGAATAAAGAGGTTGAATCTCAGGCCGGCTTTATGCTCCATACGAATGAATTGCTCGGCATTCCTGGGTGTGCCTGTAAACCGCGAAATGCTCTGTTTGAAGTGCTTCATGATGTTGGACATACGTTCGAGTCGATCTTCGGTAGGATTGCAACGACCTTCCGCCGACGTCCAAGACGACACGGCCAAAAAGGAGGTCCTCTCAAAGAGTAATAGTTCCTCTGCCTCAATCGCCGTGCCCAAGTTGGCGAGATTCCTCTCTATGATGTCCAAATTCGGAATTAGGTCGTGGATGATAGACGCCCAGGCCTTGTACAAGCTCTGATCCCAGATGGACGTCGCAAACGGACTCAGCTCAATCCCACGCGCTTCTCCACCCACGGACCGTACGAAATCCCTGGTCCGCTGCCTGATGAGACTCACGCGGTCCTCGTATACATTCTCGCGGCACGACGGCACCACCAGATCCATCTTGTGCACCAAAATATAAATCTTGGCCGAGGCCGAGTATTGTAGCAGGGCCGACAGTATGGACATGTACGTGGCCAGGTCGCGATCCACATCACGCGATTCTATATCGAAAACGTAGATCAGAACGCCTACATTGGAGAAGACGTGTACGCGCTGCTGCGAAAGGTAATTCTCCATAAAGGCTTCTTGGCCGCCGCAGTCCCAGAGGTTGAGGGTCAGGTTGCCGAGGAACTTGACGTGCGAGAGGTCAATGTCGATGGTTGCGCCACTGGGAAGAGCAATGCAATTAGATGCGCACACTTTGAACAGAGGACCGAGGAACATGGGGCGGTATCAAAAAATGTATAACTCTGGGTTCAGAACGAAGGGGAAAGCAAAAGGCAGCAATGCTTACAGCCGTCGCGTATCCCGAGCAATGTAGTTACTAAAGATGATGCTCCTCATGCTAGACTTTCCGCACCCGGACTTGCCCATTAGGAGGACCTTTTTCTTCTTGGGCTTCTTGATTTCGCTGCGCATGTCTGAGGCCCCGGCAGCGGCCGGCGGCTGGGCAGAGCGCGACGACATGATGGTGATGCGCTGCTGTTGTTTTGAGTGAAGAAGGCGAGCTGAACTGAGCTGGGATGAGGTGGCAGAATGGAGCAGGTGATTGTGACCGTGTGACGTGACGTGGGGTAAGCTTGGGCGGTGAGTAAAAAACACTGGGGCTCCCTTACTCCATCGGAGTCCAATCGCCGGGATCGGGGTATTAGTCATCAGCACGTGACAACATTCCGCTTCGCGCGCACATCTTCGCAACCGCTGTTGCGCAATAATAATTAGAAGGGACCTCAAGTCCGCATTGATCAAATTGTCGCGCAGACCCTTTTTCTGGGAACCCTCCACTCTCTTCGAACAAGAAGAAAAGATGGATTCGATCGAGGCAATTAAGAACATACCTCGGTCTTGGAAGTCTCCTAGCCGTCAAAGGATTTCTGGGGATTTGTTGTAATTGCTAACAGAATCGCCTAAGGAACAACACCCTGAACCGTGTGAGTTCGATCACGATAGACACATGCAGTACACTGATTGCGTTCTGGGCACTTTTGAACACAGAGGTCTCCGTGCAGCTCATATCTTCACGGTCCCATGCGACAGCCATGGGCTTCAACTGCTTGTCAAGAGCATACTGTTCTCGGAGCCCTTGCATCATCCGTCAATCTGAAGGAGAGCGCGCGAGTCTCTGCGACGTTTCAGAGCGTTGGACAATATTTGGACGAGTTTGCAGTCCATGTTGCCTTGGTCGAGCCAAGAATCCGACTTGACTTACTTCAGGCCAACTCCGGCCCATGGACTGCCAACGCTCTGATACGTCGCAGAGACTCGCGCGCTTTCCTTCAGGTTGACGGATGTTACAATCCACTGGTTGAAGCAGCTCTCGCAGGTTGAGCGCATCATGATTTGCAAGGACGCTTTCAATCCTCTGCAGCTATGTACTCCATCTCGTGATTGCAGCCACAATCAAGACGCGAGTTACACCAGCAGATTCGGAGCGTAAAATCTCCAACTGCTTTGAAGATGATCTGAACTTCCTCACCATCGTTCGAGCTTTGGAAAGCAGACTCTTTATGGGCTCCGAGGACTATTGACAAGTTGTTGAAGCCATGGCTGTCGCAGGGGACCGTGAAGATATGAGCCGTACGGGGATCTTTGTTCAACAGTCTCCAGAACGCAAGGATTGCACTCAAGTGTCCGTCGTGATCGAACTCACACGGTTCAGTTTGTTCCCTCAGCGATTCTGATTGTTGGCAAAATAGCGTGCTTGGCCGCTGGCCTACTGTTCCAATAAATAGATGGCTATACGGGCCAGGTCAGTGCCCCTATGAACCGTATAGCTACTAATTACTCCTTAGATGTAACACGTGATTACAAACATGCCGCCTGCTTCGTGATACGCGGTCTTCACCGAATATTCCCGCGAATGCCCTCAACACCAAACGAGCCTGAAGGGTTCGTCCTCTGCGATCCAGACGGCCGTCATCGAGACTGGATTCGCTTTCGCAACTAGGAGGGACGAGCATTTGTATTCGAAGAAAGTTGAGTTACAGTCAACAAAATGGCCTACAATCATAAGGATCTCCTTCAAATCTGGTTGAATCAGCATTTCCGAGATTGAGCTGAAAGCGACCCATACCTATCTCCTCGTTATGGATGTAGCCACCTTTCACAAGACGCCCAGGAACCTGGCCTTAGTAGAACGAGCTCAATGTTACCCCGGCTATGATCCTTCCAGGCTGTACGGGCATGCTCCAGCCACTCGAGAGGATCTCCTTTCCAACTGGTTGAACCAGCACTTCCGATGTCAAGCAGACGGCGGCCCAATATCCGGCGCATTCACTGCTGTGATACTATCGAGAGGCTGTAGCATACCCGTGCAGCCTGGAGGGATCATAGCCGGGGTGATGTTGAGCTCGTTCCACACAGCCAGGATTCTGGGCGTCTTATGGAAGGTGGCTACTTCCATGACGAGGAGAATTGGTTCGCAATCTGCTCGATCTCGGAAATGCTGATTCAACCAGTTGTGAACTCATTTCCGGTCAAGTCGCACAATAACAACGCGGTTTGAAGTTTTTTTGAGAATTTGCGATGGTGGTGTGGGTCTTGTTCGAGACATACATATCTTTTATCTTCTATCTCCTTGAAGCTTCTTGCTAGCCAAGAAATTACAAGCAAGCATTACAAAAGATCGGCTCCCATCATTGCCGTTCTATGTTCTGAGATTCATATGCGTTTCCACATCACGAATTCATCAAGACCACATCTCTCCGCAAAAAGAGAACAATGAGGACGGACAGCGGTACAAAAGAGAACCAAGAAAAAAGAAAACGCTCTTTTTGCATACGTTCATCATGCGTCTAAGATACAATAATACTCGTCAGTCACTTCGTCTCCTGAACCTCCACCGTACCCATCTCTTCATCTTCAAGCTCAGCCTTGAGCCCCTTCCCGGGCGACAACTCGCCCTCCACACCCGCAATACTATGCTCGAATTCCCGCCCCCTCCTCTCCGGCCCAAACATGGTCGTAAAGACAATCCCGAGGGCAATAATGGCAGTCGCAACCCCCATGACAGGCCCATACGCCTCTCTCACATGCCCATTCGACAGTCTCACAAAGGTACTCTCCGCAATCGCATTCACAATCTGCGCCGACGGCGAAGAAATCATATTCCCAAGCTGGTACGTCACGCCTGGGAAGGTGGACCGAAATGCCGCGGGCGAAAGCTCATTCAAGTGAATCGGAATGACCCCCCACGCGCCCTGCACGAAGAACTGCATCAAAAACCCGGTTGCGCTAAGGGCATGCTCTCCCTGGGGCAGAATCCACGCTGGGATCATGATGCCGGACATGAGAGCCGCGCAGATGATGGTGCGGCGACGGCCAAAGAATTGGGAGAGATAGCCGATGATGGTGCCCCCTACGCAGGCGCCTACCTTCATGAGGATGGATGCGCGGGAGGCGCCGTCGTTGTTGAGTTCTTTCTGGGTGAGCATAAAGGTTGTGTAGGAGTCTTGGGAGGTGTGGGAGTAGTAGTTGAACCAGGTCATGAGGATGGTGCAGTAGACGCAGAGTTTCCATTCCTTGGCGAGCATGGTCTTTGTTTCGCGCCAGAAGGCGCCGGGGCTGCTGGCGTTTTTTTTGCCTTGGGCTTTCGCGTCGAGGAATTGTTGCGATTCGGGGAAGAGGATTCGGATGAGGCCGATGGCGATGGAGATGCCGGCTGTGTGAGGAAAAACGAGGGGGGGTCAGTTTCATGTTGCGGTAGTTTTGAGAGAGAGAAGAGAGAGGGAGAGAGAGAGGTTCACGACATACCAGCAGCCCAGAAGACAGTCTTCCAGGTCTCAGTGCCACCTCCGACGCCGAGATTGGCACACGCGGCCAAGACATAGCCAAATGAGTAGCCCTGCTGCAAAATCCCGGACATTAAGCCACGAGCGTTGGATCTGAACATGATGATTAGCACACGCTGCGGTTGTCAAAGGTACAATACAATATATACGGAGAGGGAGGCACTTACGGGCACTGTTCGAGAGCCATCGCAATAGCATTACCATACACACCCCCCATAAACAACCCAAACAAGCTCCGCACAGCCAGGAACTGCGAAAACGTGGAACAGTAAATAGTAGCAATCTGGAGAAGACCCAAGATCAACATATTCGCAACCATGGGCCACTTCCGACCCCATTTATCTCCCGCCAGACCAAACGCCGCCGCACCGAGCGAACGCAGCAGCAGCGTCAAGGTGATAGCACTAGTGATATCCGTCTTGGAACGGCCATAGTAGGTAGCCAGTTTCTTGGTCTGGATGGACAGCGCGTGGAAGTCAAAAGCATCAGCTGTCCAGGACAAGAAACCGACGGTGAAGAAGAGCCAGTTCTTGGCGGAGAGTTGAGCGAGGAGGCTGAAGGGGTTGACGAAGCGGTCGGGGTCGCGCCATTCGCAGCGTGTTTCGCCGTATTCGTTGGAGAGGACGACTCGGCGGCGCCAGATGAAGAGGTCGCGGAAGGATTGGCGGGCTGTGGGAATGACTCCCACGGCTAGGGGGTCGGCTGGCTCTGCTGTGTGTGAAGACATTATTCGAGATGTGACGATGATGTCTGTCTGACAGAGAAGAGGGAGGCTAGGGAGACGATGTATGGCACTGGGTTGCCCGTGAGGAGAAGCCGCAGGTTTCTTTTCTAGAGGTGGCCCGGAGCAGTAAAGCCAAAGGTCTGACTGATTCTAGAGATCCGCCGGTGTGACTTGTATCGAGAGTGGGATGATGAGCTGGCATTGGCTTGGTTGGGTTGTTACACACACATGTCCGGACTTATATACATATACATACAGCCAGACTCCAGAGTCCAGCCTGCTCGTTTGAGCCTTGCTCCATACCGGCTGGAATTTTGCAAGCATTATAGCGTCACGTGGATCCTGACAACGGGAGAAGCAGCCTAAATGCAAATCAAGGCCAATAAACAGAGCAGGAAGAAAGCGGCGGGCATTTTTATGCGGTAAGCCGGGACCAAATCGCGGAGAATGAGGCCCAACCCTGTCTAGGGTCCCATGATAAGGCCACCCGCTTTGCTTACTTTCTGTATAAATTCTAGCGCTGGATCCTTGAAGCGACGAGTTCTCAGTTTAGTGCCGTTCGTTTGACGGAACGCGATAGTCGGTGGCGTCTCAGATCGCCCTCACTCAGACATCTCAGACATGGCTGTATAACACGAAGTCTGGAGAAGATGGGGAATTCTGGGGCAAGCAGGGCTCTTTGTCGTACAATGCGGGGAAAGGAATGGCCCTGGTTGGTACATTAGGTTAGGTACAGTACCTAATGTACCTAGCCGCGGCGCCATCGTTCAATTTTTCAATTTACCATGCGCCATGCGGACGGGGGTACATACCTGTTTACATGGGCTCTGGTTCTTAAAGCCTGCAAGGGAGGTAAGAAACTCGTAACAAACTTGTAAGAGTCTGTCATAATACCTCTTCAACGAAAACATCTGGCGCATCACTTATCGTCACGTACAACTAAAAAGCTCGGCCCGCGGATTTCTCTTCCAAGTTTCCACAGACCACAGTCAACCTCGGACCGGCTGGCTTTCACCAAGGCAAGTAAAGTCGTCGGGGCAAGTCGAGAGATCGTTTGGGGCTGGGGAGGTTTGGTCTCTTCTTCTGCCGCACTAATTAATCCAGACTCGTTGCTCTACCTAGACTATAGGCAAGGAGAATGCAGCTGGCATGGCGCGGCTATGGGCGATGCTGGCTGGCGTCCAACAAAGCCGCTTTTTCTCAATTCATTGCCGCTCCGTGCCTTTTGAAGAGGAATGGCGGCATGGGTGGCGCATGGATTCGTGTGAGTGGCGGCGTGGATGGCCGTATCTTGACGTGAGAGTTGCCCCGACACAAATAGGTGTTGTTCGTGCCGCATTGGTAGTGGTGATATTGCCGACTTGAACACATCAGGTCATGGAGGCGGGCGATACATTACAACGCCATTGAATATGCCATAGAGTACCATGACTCCATGAGGCCATGGAGAGGCGTACTGCATACATACCTCATATGGACGATGTGGAAGGATAAGGGCAGCGAAGGCGTCGTCCAGGGCTCGTTTACGTAATACAACGGTATTACCCCGCATCAACCCCAACATTCCCCAGACAGTTCAGACAAGCTTGAAGCAGACAAAGCCCAGGTATGTATATCCCCACAACGCGTTCCCACGTTTCTATGCATCGCCAATGGCCAAAAAAAGACCTTCTCGTCACGCGGCTCTGTTATACCTAGACTGTTTAAGACCAACCGCATTCTTTGTGTTGGAATTGAACATCCTGCGCAGTACCCCCCCCGCATAATGAAGTCCATGTCCCGCGGCCGCGGTATGTAAAGGTATTCCGCGCCGCCTGTGACAACCACCGGTTCAGATTACCTAACTGCTTCTAGATATGTATGTATGTACTCGTGCTGCCCCTGGGTCCTGAAAGATAATCCTACGCCACTCTTCTTCTTCTTTTCTTCTCCTTCATCTTCTGCTTCTTCTTGTTCTGGTCGCTACCGCTGGACACGATTTGCTCGGAGGGTTCGCCACAGCCTACAGGGCCGCTGGCTATCTCCAGAACACCCACCCAGACCGTTCTGCTCATAGTATAGCATGCGTATAAGCGTGATTTGTCGCGTCGCTCACTTTTTTCTTAAGCTGCAAAAAAAAAAAAAAGATTCAAAAAAAAAAAAAAAAGATTCCCATCTTGTCTCCCAAAGTTTCTTGTCTCTTCGTCGCCCTCCTGATATTTAGCCTGTTCGGCATTGTTCCCTACGGCGTTACCTTCCCGAGCCCATCTGCTCCCTTGTCACGCCTCTCAAGTCTACGTATCGTAGTTGGACCGAAATAGAAACTCTGTCTTACCTGGTACATATGTTACATGTATGTACATAGATATGTAGCCTCGTCGGGAGGATTCCGAATCTGCACAAGCTCCGTCAACCTGCAGTCTACATACATACACGTAACACAAGCACCTAGTTCACACCTGAAAGATGGCAGTACTGGCTCTTCTTGGAAGTCGGGGGCCATGTGTACATACCTATGCGTCCCCCCCTTCAATGCGAAACATGGTCCAGGTTGCTTGAGCATGATGGCTGGACAAGAAATCCTGTTACATGCAGAGTCTCGCCATTTTTCTGTGCAGAGACATTCTGTCTTATTACTTGGACCCAGCTCCTCGCTGATGATGAGGGAGATTTCAGCCTGAAGAAGAGGCAGCAGACAAATGCGGCGCGGGCTTGCACCTTGCATGGCATGCCGCTTACTTGTTTGTCTGCCCTCATGCCTACCTACCCGTGAGAGAAGCTCAGAAGAAGGAGAAGTAGAAGAAAGCAAGTGTCAGGAAGTCAGCGTACATGCATTGCAGTGTATGTACGTGGAGTATATGAATATTGAAATTATAGTCTAAATCTAGTTAAATATGCTTCGACACATCATAATGTAGTAGAACATGAGTAGGTACATTGGCATCTCCCGATACTCGACCAAACCAGACAAGAACACGTACGGCTATGACGAATCAGTATAATACATACATTCTCTGTACAGGTACAACAACATTGACCAAGGTATTGACATCCCAAGACCAGAGACCGCGCAGACTGCAGAATTAATCCAACCGATCTTTACTCGACTGTCTCGCCCCTTCCACCTCAGGCATACCCAAGGACCTCCTCGCCGCTGAGCCATCCCCACCGACCTCCACCACGGACGCATCCAAGTCGACCCGAAACGTCTTGCCTCGCCACCGGACCGTCGTTCCGCACAAGACCGCCCAAGTCCACACCGGGAGAGCTAGCGCTTCGCGCGCCAGCCACGCGAGGAACCATTCCAGAAAGCCGCGCCGTGGAACCCCCCCTGTGGCGTGGCGCGTTCCACGAACAAACCATGGACTATCCGCGTCCTGCCGCACACTTGCTCCCGAATGGAGATGCCGAAACGTGCACCAGTCCAGAGTCATCCACAGCGAGACAGCCACGAGCCAGACTAGGGCCATGGATGGCCATGTCGGGGGAATGCCCAGCATCTCGTGGGCCCAAGGAAGCGTCGTGAGAGAAAAGGCCAGGTACGCGCAGCAGAGGAATGATTCCACGCCAGGTTCGACCAGTGTCGCGGCCAAGACGGTGAATTTGCGAGCGCGCAGCCATCGGCAGCGACGTGCTGCGTAGGACGCAATGGACATGTTGATCAGGGGTTGTATGACCACGTCGCCCCAGACCATGCCATGGTTGAGGTACCCCGGGATATCGGATCTCCAGAGAAGGTCCCCAATCAGGTGGTCTTCGCAGATGTTGAAGGAGAAGAAGTCTACGCCGACGCCCTTGTTGTACGTCTTGGGCAGGAGGGGGTTTCTCGAGGGCGTCGTGACTTGGTCGAGATGGGCTTTGCGGAACATGTTGCTCTTGCCGACAATGCAGGGAGCAACGCCGACAGAGTTGATGGCCCCGTAGAACTTGACGTGACTTGTGGCGAAGAACATTTCGTCGAGTCGGCCGCCTCCTTGGCTGAGAATCTTGGCGAACAGGTCGTCGTGCACGTCTTCAGGCAGGCCAGGCACTGCTTCTGGGTCTGCGTCTGTGGCCGGTGAAAGAGCTTGGTATTCTTCGGTGCCTGATCGGTCGTACGCTGCCATGTCAACGACCAGAGGCATCTGGTGCACGAATTTGTACGGCTTGGCTGTTTGACCGGCCGGGGCAAAGCCCATTAGCTTGTCCACCATGCGCCCCAAGACCCCCTTGGCCACCCAGACATTGCAGTCAATAATCCAGATGATGTCGTCTCCGCTGGCTTCGCGATACGCTCTGCTAATATT
Source organism: Claviceps aff. humidiphila group G2b (assembly GCA_018360325.1). Taxonomy (NCBI): domain Eukaryota; kingdom Fungi; phylum Ascomycota; class Sordariomycetes; order Hypocreales; family Clavicipitaceae; genus Claviceps; species Claviceps aff. humidiphila group G2b. The sequence goes on along the minus strand of SRQG01000278.1, from coordinate 12,734 downwards.
GCGGATCTTGGGATTCGGTCCCAGATTATCAACGTGCCCGCTGGTGCCATGCAAGATGGGATCGCTCGTCTCGATCAGGATCTGGGCGTCAAAGTCCGGAAAATCGCGCACCAGCTGTTGCAGGACTGGGTATGCTGGATCGGTCTCGTCTTCGATGCAGAGTCGAATGGATAGCTTGTCGGTGGGATAGTTCTGTTGGAAGGTTGATGCGATACATTCGTACAGTCGGGGCTCGAGGCCCTTGACGGGACGGATGATGGTCACTGCGGGAGCATTTCGGTCGAGCTTGGAGGACACCGATGGCGGAGCAGGTTTGGAGAAGTAGCGGAATCTGAGGCCGAGTATCAAACGGGTCAGCAAGTCAAGTCACGCACAGTGTCCAGTCAACCTGTTATTGCTGCCCGGATAAGGGGGGTTACATACATGGCTGCAACGCCGATGGCCTGGACAAGGACGACACAGATGGTCCAGATAAGGCAAACTAAGGCGATGATCTCTACAAAGGGCACCATTTCAAGGCCGTGAGAGAGGGCATTGCGCGGCGTCTAGACGGTATGGTGCGTCGGAGGCGTCGGGATGGCAGGACGGCGCTCGCAAGTTTGAAGTTGCGCGACTAGGCGTCGAGACTTGGTCGAGCAATGATGAACAGTTGACTCGCGTCACTTGATAGCTTGGCAAAGGATGGACGAAAGGTGCGAGAGTGAGACGTGCAATTTGAAGCAGAGGCCAGACATCATCAGCCGGGTCGTCGGCGGCTCGTGAGCTGCATCCCGAGTCATCCCTAGGCGCGGCAGAGGTGCTTCAAGAAAGGGAAAGCAAAAAGACGCAAGGCTGCGCAGGAGCAGCACCCATGGATGGACAGCGCACGTACCCACAGTTCCCGGGTCTCGAACGCGCACGGTTCAGGAACACAACGGATAGAGCCGAGTCACCGAACACGTCATGGGCTGACAAGCTGCGTCTTTTGCCACTTGCACATGCGCACGATGATGCTCTGTTCACGTCCTCTTTGCCATGCTTTGAAATGTAACATGTCGAAACGCCCATGTTCGGATCTTCGTGCATGGTGTGCATCGCTGAGGCTCAGGGAAGGTCACGAATCACGATGGCTGCGGAACAAATGCGAGTTCTGCCCCAGCAGTTGGGGGTGGTACTGTGTACATAGGGCGGGGCTATGGGCGGGTCTCATAGGGTTGCAAACTTGGAAGAGGTTCCATCGCACACACAAGTTGACCAGTCGGCTGCACAAAGTTTTCCATGTCGTTTTTCGTGCGTTTTTCATGCCACTCAAGCGCACGAACAAAGACAAAGCAGCAAACACGCAAAAATGAGCTGTCCAGTAATGCCGCCCGTTGCCCTGCGACGTGTCGCGCGTCGGGACCCAGCTTTTCTTTCAAAGGCCGCTTCAGATTATCCTTAAATTGCCCCCTTCTTCCCTCTCTTCTCGCTCTTTTTCGTTACAATCTTGCTCTGTAAAAAACTGCGACAACCACACACCAACACCAACATCGCGATAGAAGCTACTCTTGCAGCTCTCGCGCGTCGGCAGCTGCTCTGACGGCGTTGCGTTTATCGACCATGTCCTAGACAAGGTAGGTCTGTTGTCATGTCCTCATGGCTTCTCTTCTTCTCTTTTTTTGCTCTGTCCTGTCTGATCGGTTGCGTTTTGCCAAACATTCACAATTCACACTTGATTTTTTTTCCTGCCCCCTGCATACATGATGACACCTTTCGTATGGTGCTTAGAGGAACTCCGATTCATTTCGACCTCAGTGATTGCCCTTTATTATAGACTACAACGGTATCTGATTGCAGTTGCTTTGCCTGTCAAATTGTTACACGCTTCGTCAAACCAGCGATGTGCCTCGCTAACCCTATGCACAGTCAAAATGTCCTCAGCTCAAAATGGCTGAGCTTCAATCACACTCTCAAGACGGTAGTCGAGCCACGACTACACCTACACCTGCACCCATGGCCTCACCCATGGCTGCACCCACGCGGGACAGTCCCCAAGACGGTCCTCCAAACCAGAAACGGGCATCTGTCCACCAGATCTACGCCCTTCCTGCCCCCATCCGCACATTCCCTCTCCCCGCCTTCATCCCCAGCAGTATTCTCTCCCTCCTGCACGTGGGATGGACGTGGCTACAACAGACCTTCTCCCCCCCACCAGCAGAGCCCGCTATCATTCATCACGGCGTGTGGGACGAAGCCACTGGCTCTGTCCACATCACTGATGGCCAGTCCATGCGAGCCTTGTGGGAGCAAGGCTTCTATGGTAAAGGCAGCTTGAGTCGAAGCGAGCCTAACTGGTTGAAGCGCGAGCTGGTGCGTAAGGGTCAGGAGGAGACCCACGTCAGTGAGATCCTTACGGCACAGCGACGAGAAGAGCGGGCTCGAGTGAAATGGGAACGAGCCAGGCTAGAGCAGGAGGCCATTCGCCAAACACGTCTGGATGAGGCTCGCCTTGCCGCTTCAGCCTCACCCAAGCTGGCTGCGTCGTCGCCCTCGGATTCCCCTACCGCTGTCGAAGCCTCAGTCGAGGAGCCGGAGCTGCTGCCTCCAGCTGATTCGGAGGCGGACAGAGCTCCGACCTTCCTGATGGAGCGCAGCAAGACTGGCAATCTTGCTGCGGAGCGCGAAGCCGTCGATGCACCCTCTTGCCCGCTCGAGCTGCTGCCTTCACCAGAGTCAAAGGCAGACAGTTTCGCCGAGCCGACGGCCCCGGTAGCAGATAGCGCTCGCCATACTCCTGGGAGACTTGAAGCCGTCGACGCCCCCCCAGTTGGTCCGCTGGAACTGCTCCGTCTGCCCAATTCAGAGGCAGACAGGCTCGCAAGGTCAAGGGTCCGAGTCTCAGTCGGACCTTTGGTGCTGCTGCCTCTGACTGATTTAGCGGCAGATGGAGCAGTCAGCTCAGTCGCCGACAGCGCACCTCCTTGTGTCGTCGCAACGCCCGAAGGTACCGATGCTGCCCCAGTTGGTCCTTTGGAACTGCTACGTCTGCCGAATTCGGAGGCAGACCGAGTCGCAAGGTTGCAGGCCAAGGCGCCAGCTAGACCACGGGAACTGTCTCTCCCCGACACAGAGGCAGGTCAAGCTGCGTGTCTGACTGTCGATAGCAACACCCGCCACGGTCTTGAGGGTTCCGAAGCCGTTGCTACTCCCGAGGTTGATGCCCCTCCAGTTGGTCCGCTGGAATTGCTCCGTTTGCCAAATTCAGAGGCAGACAGGCTCTTCCGGCTCAAGACCAAGGCCAAGGCCCAGTCCCCAGCCAGACCTCTGGAGTTGCTTCTGCCTGATGCAGAGGCGGAAGCAGGATCGATCCCGAGCAGCAAGTCCGATGCTCCCGTCCTGGACTCCATCGAGCCTGTCGAAGTCTCCCCCGTAGGTCCACTTGAGCTGCTCCGTCTGCCGAATTCCGAGGCAGACCGTGTCGCCAGGCAAACGGCACATCTCACCCCCGACGCTGTCACTGCGGAGGGCGAAGCTGGTCAAAGTGATGTATCTCCGCCATCGAGCGAAATATCACCCAAGACCATTCCCATGAGGCATGTCCGCCCGTCAGTCGAGAACCCTCCCGTTCCCGAGGACGCAGGCCGCCACCTCACCCCGGGAGATGTGCCATGCCGCGACGCTGCTGAGGAGATATCGCAGCAGCAGAAGAGCGTACGCTTCTTGCCCCTGGTCGAGCCGACGATGCTCACTTTGGCCGACCCCAGTCCACAAGAGCCTGCGAGTCCCGGTGTGCAAATGCCACTGCCAGCTACAGAAGCAAGCGGCCTTGCTTCTGAAGTGAGTTCGTCGGCAGTGGTGCAAGAGGGTCCTGTCGGCTCTGATGGCCCCGATAGCTCCACGGAAGAGATTGTCAACAGGGAGCACCTCCAACTCACCCCCGAGGAGGCCTACTTCCTGTCCTTTGGTCTGGGCGCTTTGTCTGTGACGGACCCCTCCACCGGAAGGGCCTTGTCCAACAAAGACATGCTGACGCTCTTCCGGCAATACTCGTACTTTCCACCTCGCATCGAGGCGGACGACGCTGCGTTGCAGCCTGACGATGGGTTCCTCGTACAATACGCCGTCTACCACCACTACCGCTCGCTCGGCTGGGTTCCGCGCGCGGGTATCAAGTTTGGTGTCGACTGGCTCCTGTACGCCCGAGGCCCGGTGTTTGATCACGCCGAGTTTGGCCTCATTGTCGTGCCGTCCTATTCAGATGCGTGGTGGAAGGCGCAGGGCACGCAGGCTCCTCCCAAGACTTGGTACTGGCTGCACGGTGTTGTGCGGGTCCTTGCCCACGTCATCAAGAGTCTGATTTTGGTGTACGTGGATGTGCCCTCGGTGCCGCAGTTCGAGGCTGCCATGGAGAAGGGGTTTGCGGAGGCGTTGAAGCTGTATCGGGTGAGGGAGGTGACGGTTAAGCGGTGGTCGAGTAATCGGAATAGGTAGCTGACGGGATAAAGATAAATTGACTGATATGCCTATGACGCATGGTTGCTGTGACGGTGGTTTGTCTGTGGCGGCAGCGGCCACGTAAGGGTGTGCTCGCTGCTCCGTATGTGACTGCTCCGTATGTGCGTAGATATGACTGAGGATGTGATTGACAATGAGTTTGACATGGCGTGAGGTGATGGCGAGGGGTATTTATGCACGGCCAATCAAATACGTACCGTTACGAAGAAGCGGCTGAGCAGTGAGAACTTGGAAGCGGCTGACGGATGAGCGAGGGCGGAACGGTATGTTTCCCCCCTCCATATCATCGCCCCTTCATTACGGAGTACGGAGTATACCCCGCAAGTTGCAATCGGCCGCCAAGTTCGGGCGGATGAACGGATGCCCCACGAAACCCCACGAAGATGCCGCGGCATCTCTGTACATAGCATCGTCGGCGGTCGCTTTGCTCCATAGATGCAACCCGGACGACAAGCGCTCTCAGGATATAATAAGGCCATTTTGCCTGTCTGATCCATCTCGCCCTCTCGGCATGCTTGCTACGTCAATCGTTCCATCGTCGGTCATTTTCTCCATAGCAAAAAAAGCAATGCTATCCCCGGCCCGCGCCATTGCCCTCCGCGCGACAGTCCACGGATCTCTTCTCGGATCATCCCTTCTCGCACCTCTCCCGGGCCAAGTGCGCCGCTACACACCACACCAGCAGAAGCAGCAGCAAGTCACCCACCAACCAGGCCAAACCCCCGACAACATCACCATCTCATGGACACACCAACACATCCTCCTGCAGCACCGAGACCGTCAGAATAGCACGCTCCCCCCTCGGCGCCTCCACGCGGCTACCCTCCGCGATGAGTGCGGCTGTCCCACCTGCCGGGACGAGTCCTCCGGCAACAAAACCTTTGCATCCGTGGAGATTCCGCCCGAGATTCGCATCGCGGGTGTGAAGGCGACGGGGGAAGGTCTGCGGATTCAGTTTGCGAATGATGTGGTGCGGTTTGAGGGCCGGGCGCATGAGACGGTTGTGCCGTGGGAGCGTGTTGAGCGTGTGGTTTCTGCCTCACCTTCTGCCTCTGTCTCTTCCTCCTCTTCCTCTTCCTCCTCCTCTTCCTCTGCCTCTGCTTCCCCTCGCGGCAGACGCCCCAACAGCCTCTTCCACCGCAAACAAGCCCTCCTCGCCCGCACAGGCGTCCAATACTGGGACGCAAGCACCCTCTCCTCGCAGATTCGCAAAATCGACTACCACGCCTTCATGGCCCCCTCCCCCTCTTCCTCCTCCTCCTCGGGAATCTCATCCTCCTACCCCCCCGCCTTCTGGGACGTCCTCATCACCCTCCTCCGCCTCGGCATCGTCTACCTCACCCACGTGCCCCGCCACGAATCCTCCCTCACAAACATAATCAACCGCATCGCAAACCTCCGCGAGACCTTCTACGGACGAACCTTTGACGTGCGCGCCAAGGCCCGTGCCGAAAACGTAGCCTACACGAGCGGATATCTCGGCCTGCACCAAGATCTGTGTTATCTGGCCCCGCCGCCTATGATACAGGTTCTGCACTGTATGGATAATTCGTGCAAGGGGGGAGAATCGCTGTTTAGTGATGGGGAGAGAGTCGGGAGGTTGCTCTGGCCGTTTGTGAGGGGGGGACGGAAGTCCAGGATGGGGGTGTTGGCGGAGCATGCGGTGCCGTATCAGTATGATAAACATGGGTATTATTACCGCGCGGAGAGGAGTGTTCTGCGAAGGGAGGCGGATGGGTCGTTTGGGGGTGTGTATTGGAGTCCGCCGTTCCAGGGGCGGTATGAGCAGCAGGAGTATGGGGGGGAGGAGGAGGAGGTTGATTTGAAGAGATGGATTCCTGCGGCGAGGGTGTTTGAGGGGCTGATTAATGATCCGGGGGCGGTGTATCAGTATAAGATGCAGGAGGGGGAGTGTGTGCTGTTTGATAATTTGAGGGTGTTGCATGGGCGGAATGCGTTTGATGCGGCGCATAGGGGTGGTTCGCGGTGGTTGAGGGGGGGGTATATCGCTGCCGAGGACTTTTTGAGTCGGGCGGCGTATATTCCGGGGGAGAGGGCGGATGAGCATCGCGGGAAGGGGGATCTATGGACGCCAGAGGGGGCGGAGGAGGAGTTGAGGGGGGGAGATTGGTGGCCTGATGTGGTGAGGAGAGTGAGAGAGGTGGATGAGGCGTTCGAGGTGTAGTGATGGATGTCTCTGGCAGATCAGAATGTGAAGATGAGTGATGTGAATACGATTATCTGTGTCCAAGTGTATCATGACTATGCCGTACGGATATACATGTGTGTGTTATGACCCCACGACAAAAGGACCACGAGGTTTCTTGACACAAGCCATCAATGTGCATGGCATGTCTACTAGCATCGTGGATATTGCTTGCCAGATCAGCAAAGCGCAACAATCCATCATGAGTCATCAAGGACATTGATTTCTTCACACCTTCAGTGCAACGTCTGCGTAGACAAGAAATAAAGCTGTAGTGCTCACACAATGCCATCACAGTATCATCAGAATACCATCACAGCACCGTCACTGGTCAGAGGTCCTCCCTCCAATGCCATCACAGTACCATCACCGCCAAACGCATCTCTACCACTTCTTCGCTTCCACTCCATCAGGCGGACTCACTCCCACAGTCCGATTCGCCACATCCTTCCAATCCGTGCTAAGCGTCGTGCCATTACTCTCCGTAAAGCTCTTCATCATAGCGCGCTTCTGGTCATCATTTCCATCACCGTAGATCTTCTTGAAAAACGTGTCCACCCCATTATCGTAGTATTCCTCGGGCTCCTCCTCGGCTGCGATCTTGTCCCAGTCCTTGGGCCCTGTGCGTGAGGAGGTAGGATAGGCGGGCCAGGACGACTTGTTAACAGCAGCAGCAGCAGCTTTGGCTCTCATCGCTTCCTGCAATTCTTTTTTTGTTTTTGATACCAGTTTCAGGCTTTTTGTCTCTGATATCCATCCACATCTTTTTGTTTTTGATACCCAGTTAGATCTCGTTTCAAGCTTCTTCGACAAGGGTAAGTGAAACTACTGGTGTGAACTTACTTTAGCTCCTCCTCTTCTGCGCCATCATTCACAGAAGCCTCCTTGCTCAACCGCGGCCACTTGCCGCCAGTCACCACTTTGACAAGATGCAGCTCAACTTTAACAGGACTGACTTTGAAAGAAGATGCAGATGGATCAATCTGCGAGTATAGCTCGAGAGTCCATTCCTTTTGCTCCCCGTCAGGATACACCAAAGGATTGATTCGCACACGATCCGGAAGGAACTCCACATCCAGTACAGCTTTGTTGACTCCTTTGCTGAAAATAGACACTGTAATGGCATCATTCGTCTGGTAGTCCTGCACAACCAGAGCCTTTGGTGGCTGCGCCGCCGGCACTCCCTGCGCTTCTTTGCCAGCCTCTCCATCACCAGCCTTCCCATCACCAGCCTCCTCATCACCAGCCTTCCCATCACCAGCCTCCTCATCATCAGCCTCCTCATCACCACCCTTATCGGTCGTCAAATCAACAACATCCTTCCGCTCCGGCTTCACACTAACAGTGACTTTCCGCGCCTCAGCCCCCGCGGGAAGCTTCTCCATCGCATTCAGACACTGCTGACGCATCGTGCTCGCCTGGCGCCATTCACTAACGTGAACGTGAGAAGGTAATTCTTTACGGTCCGATTTTGGAGGCTCATGTTTATTATACAGATCCTCCGTTGCCTCCAGCCTAGCATTTTCCCGCGTGGCCGTCCAGAACCCCTCCTCATCCACGTGGGCAAGTTTAGGGTCCTCCTTCTCGATGACGGGATGGCCCTTGCAGAGACGCATGGCGTACACGCAGCAGCAGTCTCCGTTGGCGTACTGCCCCATGCGGAAGTATGCCACGCCGCGACGGTATTGAGACTCGATGAGCAGATCGCGCCTGTTTCTATCATAGGCGGCATGGAAGGCGAGGTTGGCGTCTTCCAGGGCTTCTTCATACCGCTGGAGGCTGATCAGGGCCCGGGATCGAGCCAAGAGCCAGGCTGGGTTTGTGGACCCGAGGAGGGCCTTGGAGAGGGCGTTGAGGGCATCTTCCCATTTTCTTTCGTCGAGGGCTTTTAAGCCTCGCTCGGCTTGTGTGATGTGCGACATCTGGCTGCGCTGGATGGCTGCGAGTTCAGTGCAGCCGATGTGAATGTGCGCAAAAAAAAATTTCTTCACGGTGGGTGTGGGAGTGGGTGAGTGATCTGGCAGCCTGATTTGGCAGAAAGCGTGAAATCGTTAGTCTTATAACCTGTACGGACTCGGGAGTCGGAGTAGAGTTGATCTATGTACGAGAATTTGATGCTAAATTCACATATTCGGTGTTCGGTGGATAGGCCGCAGCAACAGCGAATCAAAGAGCAAGGATGCTGTTGGGCCGTGCAGCCTGCAGGGCAGTGACTGGTCCACGTTTGGTCTGATTCGCGAACATGCTAGAATCCATACATACCCCGCTTTTGGGTCAAATTGTTATGAGCGTCTCGTGAACACCACACTTCAACAAAGAGCAACGCGATTTGTACAAGTTCAAGACACTTTTCTTCACGATCGCGGGTCACAATGCACGATCGGATCTATCGAATCTTGTGTTGGATGCCGCCGCCTCTTAGGTACACAGCTGTGCCAACTTCCAAGTGGGCGTGCCCATTGATGGATCCAAATGTCTTGAACACGTCGGAATCGCGTGCTTAGTGAAGTGTTGTATCCACGAGAAGCGGACCTCGTCATTCGAGTACATAGCCGGTTGGTGATATCGCAATAACAGGGGCAACTTCCCGTTCAGGCTGACGATGCGAGTTTGCGTTTCTGTAGGTATGTGTGTCGTCCTCGCGGCACATGAAATTAGAGCGCCACTCTGCGACTTGGCCTTTGGGATCATTTCAGAATAACTTGAAGGCATTTTCTGTATACTACTCAAACTCTTATTAAAGATGTGTCTTCCATGTCGTGAAGGTAGCATTGGAAGTGAAGGCATTGGAATATGTTTGTGAAGAGCGCCATCATAGGTAGATGGTGCGAATTTGGCGCTGCTCATCACCACCACCTCACATTGCTATGCAATCACCAGTGACCACTGCCATCAACACTGCTCGCGTACGCCAAGAGTGACATTAAACTTAGACATTACTTCTTATAGCTTAGCTACTTATTGATGAGCAGCAGCATGCATGCTCACTCGATTACAACATCAGGATACTTCTTCGCAAACAACCCCAACGCCTTGATCGGAAACGTGAACTTATAGTTGGGGTACGAAATCATGCACGACTTATTGAAAACGCCCTCAATGGCTTCTTGCAGCCACTCGCCGTTGTCCTGCTGCCTCTCCATGATCAGCTTGATGCCCTTCTTCAGAGGCTCAACATCAGGGTAATCAGCCTCGATCAAGCCTATTAGAGCCCAGGAGGTTTGCACCACCAGAGAGCCCATCGGATGTTCATGATACTCCATCGTCTCGCAGCCCTGCGTCGTGTTAGTTTTCGTCAAATCAAGGTATTAGCGGTGGTGAAGCTAGTCTCAGTCTGCCTACCTTGTAGCTTTCAGACCAGCCACCATCGGCTCTCTGTTTGGAAATCAAAAAGTCACAGCCCCGCTTCGAGATCTTGCTGTTGCCGTATGTTTCCCCAATACTGGCCATGCTCTCCAGAGCAAACATGGTGGCGTAGGTGAAGCAGATGCCCCAGCTGCCGTACCAGCTGCCGTCGATTCGCTGGTTGCTCTTGATCCAGTTGGTCGCTCTCTTGATAAACAGACTAATCTCTTTGGCTCTGTACTGAGGCCAGTACTTCTGGAACAACGACAACGCTGTAACACAGGCTGTTGTGCACTCGGGATAGTCGTACTCGATCATGATACGGCCAAAGACCTCCGCTGCGTTGAGCATTTCCATGTATTCGCCTGCCCGTCGTGCTTCGTAGGATGAACAGGCGCCGTTGTCGTTTTGGTAGAACAAGAGCGTGTCGATCGCGTCAAAGATCCGCTGGTCTTCGAGCACCTCTTTGAAGCCGCCCACTTTCTGTAGCAGGATGATGGCCTTGAGTGCTTCCGAGATGCAGTCACTGACGCCGTAGCCTTGGTCTCTGTTGCTAAAAGGCCAGCCTCCCTTTCTTGGTTGCCGATAACACAGTTCCTGATCAACGCAATCGTCACGGATTTGCTGTCGTTCGAGATACTCCAAAGCCCGAACCAGCATAGGCCGCCACTTCTCGTCGTTCTGAAGCCCCGCGCCAAAAACGCCCTGGATCAAAAAGGCAGTATCCCAGCATTGAACGCCGTTGGTGCCGTTGCAGAGCATACCTTCTTGGGTGACCCAGAGGCACTCGTCCAATCGCTCCAAATGTCTCTTGACGCTGATGGCCTCTGGTCCGTCTCGGATATAGCACAAAACCGTGTTCATGGCTGCATTCACCGGGGCTAGATCTAGGTAGTCCGTGTTGGCGTCCTCCATGTCTACCAACTGGCTCACCCAGTCCTCGGCCCTTTTCTTTATAAAGTTCGGTCGCAGATATGGGTTCCAAAGATTCACAAAGAACCAATTCGCAGCGTTGAGCAACCATGACTTGGGGTGATAGTTGTCTCCCGGCGCAATGCTATTTCGATGAGCCGCCCAATTAATCTCAGCATGAGGCTCCGTGAACATTTCCTCCCTGAGGCCGCGAACTATGTCCGTTTCTTCACAAGTCCATCGCTTTGAGTAAATGTACCCCATTGGCAAGAAGACTTGTCGCATGTGAATCCACCATCTCCATGGCGAAATCGGGATCCAGTCAGGCAACAGCCAGATTTCTGGTGGCACGGGGTTCACGATATCCCAACTGACCACACCCAAAGTGGCAAGCCAGAATTTGGCCCAGTGAGGTGCGTTGACGGCGCCCCCAAGCTTGTGAAGCGTGCCCCGGGCCTTCACCATGAGGGGGGTCTCGGGGTCAACGCCAATAAGTCGCAGAACCATGTAATTCAGGGTAATACCAAACACGGTGCTCTCACCCTCAATGTGCAGGCCCCAGCCCCCATCTTCAGGGTGTGCTCTTGCCGCGAGGTAATCCTTGATAGCTGTTGCGTACGCTGATGGAATCGGTGTTTTGGTCACGTACCAGCTGGCCACGACGCCTGCCAGCAGGAACATGGGTCCGCCATATTCGCATGCCCAGTGCCCTGACGGTTGTTGGAGTTTTTCAAAAAATTCCAGCGCGTTTCCAGCAGTATCCAATGGGTTTTTAGCCCTAGGCAGAGCGGGGAGATCCTAATTGCGCGAAATAGAGTCAGCCAGACGTGAAGCCAGCTTTATTAGCAAGTACTTGAAGCGTTTAGCAGCCCGTACCAGAGGTAAGCCAAGAAAGTATTTCTCAGCATAGCTTTGAGGCCAGTCTTTTGCCTCCTTTTCGCTCTCAAGGTAAAGCCACGAATGGCGGCTGTCATCGTCCTTTAATCTCCATCGTGTGGGGTCTGTTTTCGCCTCGATGGTGGGTTTCTGGGGAAATCCAAGCTCAGCGTCGGTGGCTCGCTTGCGCGGCTTGACTGAGCCAAGGTCGCGCCCTGTTGCGGTAGCCATGTGGATTTTTGTTGAGAGGTAGACGTGAGGCTTCGCGTGCAAGGCCGTTTGGCACGATACGGCGCATTGAAAGCTAGTTGCTGAGATGTTAGCGATGGCAAGCTAAAATAAAGGAGGCTGTGAAGCTTGCATCATTGGCGAGGCGCCAACCTGGGGCCGCGGTGATTGCACGAGCCCCACCAAACCAGGTACACGGTGCCGTTGATAGGTCGACTCGAATTACCGGCGCAGCTTGTTACCGGCCGTTGGCAGCTGCAATTGCAAAGATACGGGAGACCTTATTTCACCCTGCCAAAACTGCTTATTTCACCCTGCCCTCCTTCCTAAAACGGTTAGTGTTATGCAGCCCCCTGCTAGCTCCAGATAGGTACTTAGCTTGGCCGGCCACCTTACAAGATACATTCGCCTGAGACGCGTGTGGGTAGACAGAGCATACCTGTCCGAGGATGAAATTGAATGTTGACGTTATTATAGCACAATATAGAGTTGAAGTAAACAGGAACCTCGTGTTATATGGAAGCTCATAGAGGAGAGGCATGTTGGCCGTCTTATTACTATCTACTGATCGTTTGTATTGTCATATAGCGGCCCCCTTTTTCCCAGTTATGCCGATGGTAAGCCACTCCATGATCCTTTGCCCACGCAGTAACGCCAGCGAGGGCGTCGTCGAAGCTCTCATACAGAAGTTCTG
>SRQG01000277.1:0-39923 GCA_018360325.1 Claviceps aff. humidiphila group G2b | reverse complement strand
AGTCGCGGCGGAACGAGCCCCGTATCGCCCTCAAGGCCTCCCGCGAAGCCGCGCGCAAGATTCCCCCCTTGGCGACTCCGCATCCTTCCCTGAATGATAGTCCTCACCTCAAGGGCCTTACGCCACATATCATCTTGGATGCGATGAGGACGACGGGTCGCGAATCGAGATATGTCGCCACGATTGCGGGGCGGTTCAGGGATGAGAAGTTGAGGGGGGCGTGGTATACTATGTGTAGGTATTTTGATGGGGTGAGTGCGTTGGAGAGGATTGCGTTGCAGGAAGGGATGAGGAAGAAAGACGTTTGGGTGGTCTTGACGGCTATGAGTGAGTATTTGATTTGTACGAGGCATTGGTAAGGCTCCGACGCTGCGTGCATGGTCCCTGCGACTTGCGATTTACAAGATTCGATGAGGTTATACAGGACTCTTGGGGATCCCTTCGATGCATGAAGTAAATAGTATGGTAATGGGCATGAGGACTACTTTTTGCAAAGCTCGAACTATCTATTTGCAAGAGTTCACCTACAATCCACCTGTGACCACGGCAAAAGGGACAATTTTGATGCATTGACTCCGACTGAGAGACAACTTTGTTTGCCTGATTGAGCTGCTGACTAAAGCGCCATACATCTCTTGTGGTACTGCGGCGACGCGTTTGATTTGGCAGACTGGACTGGCACTGGCATAGGTAACAAAAACAAATGTAGGTTCACTTTATTACTCCTTCTCTTCCCACCCTTCTTGCAAGTTAGTTTCAGCTCGACAAACTTATAAGTTATGATCACAAAAGTGATTGACATAGAGCAATATTCTCGATTTCACTCCTTTCTCAGGACTTGTAAGGTCCTCGACAGCTCCCTCTCACTGCTTCCGATTCTGCAGCCTGCTGCCCGACTGCACGGATATACATCGAATCAGAAAGCGTAGCTACTGCGACACTCGCTTATCCTCCCGCCCCGAAAGCTTTGCTTCTGAGCATATCGTACGTTATTGACGCCGGTAATCTGCAATATGGTTCTACGAGTAGTGCATGTATCACAACTAAGCCTTGCAATATGCATGTATTAATCGGTTTCAGGTGACCATGAGCGAACACGACTTGCTACTGAAGGAGCTGCAGGAAATAAGACGCCTTACCAGAGCTGCCGAAGAGTGTACCAGAGCTGCCGAAGAGTGTACCAGAGCTGAACGCGAGCGTACCAGAGTTGCCGAAGAGCGTCTCAGAGTAGCCCGAGAAGAGCAGGAACGTCTTTATGGTCCATTAAAGGTCAAGGAATATGTCGAAGAGTGTCATACTCTTGACGGTAAGCTGGACGTGGTGACCGATTTCACGTTGTTCACAAAAGGACCCATAGTATACCCGGGCGACCGACCTCGCCCGCGACTTATAGTTCCGTGGAAAGGTTTCCCCAAGAAACAACGGGAAATTCTGAACAAACTACCCTCAGATCACATGTGCCCTCGAAACCATGGTTTCCCGACTCGCGCAGATCTGAGCATAACCACAGGATATGCCGCGAGACGAATATTCATACCTATCAAGAGCGAGGGTTCACTCGCGACAAACCGGGAAGAGGCTGTGAATCTTCCGGTAGAATTACTGATGCAGGAGGTCAGGCAAAATGTAGAGTTAAGGACAAGCTTTGGCTTTAACGGGGACGTGAAATTTGCAACGAACGTGAATCATATTGAGTCAACGCCTCGCTCCCACTCACCAGGACCTAGTGGCAAAAACAGTATTGCCGATGAATTCTGTAGCATCAAAAGATCTCCCACTGGAGAGTCCGAAATCGTATTGGCCGTCCAGTACAAGCTGCCACAGACGCTACCAGTTTCACTGCTCGTAGCGGCGCTGGACAATACGACGGAATTGAACCTAGACACGGGTATCATCGACGAGGACGGCGAGGAGTTCGGACCAAAACAACTTGTTGCTGCGGTCATCACCCAACTGTTTTCCGCCCTGGTGAGCAAACGCCTCCGATATGGGTATATCGACACCGGGGAAGCCAAGATCTTTCTGCACATTGGAAGCGACCCCTCCCGCGTGGAATATCATCTTTCCTGCCCTAGGTCTGACGTCCATGGCGATGAGAACAAGATGCATCTTAGTGCAGTTTCTCAGCTCTTCGCGTTTGTGGTACAGGCCATTCAAGCGTCCAAACCAACGAAAGAGTGGGAGATTGCTGCCTCGGAACTCCCCACATGGAAATTGAAGCGTGTGGAAGCACAGGAAAAGGTACCGCGAATTTCCAAACAGCCGTGTGAAGAAGCAGATTCGCATTCCCTGGGTATGAAGACCGTGTCGTACGACAGAACGTCTATCAACATACGATCCACTTCTAGATCGACACATCACCCACTAGACGAAGTCGACAATGAGCAGAAAGCTTCTATCCCCGGCTTCAAGACGGGCAAAGAACTCTCTCAGCGTGGAGGGATGGATAAGCGACCAGGCAGTAGGCAGAAGGTGCTGAGCGACTTCTTCAAGCGGTCATACTGCACGACTGAGTGTGTTTGGGGGTTGGCATTTGGCGGCCCCCTGGATGAGAATTGCCCGAACGTCAAAGATCACGGCAGCAAACACATTGACCGACAAGAGTTTCTCCGCCTGATGCGAGAGCAATTGGATAGCAAGGACGCCCATACTCACTGCAAGCCCATCAACGTTTCGGGGCACATCGGGTGTCTCTTCAAAATTCGCCTACTTTCGCATGGCTACACACTTGTGACAAAGGCCGTCGGATTATGCAGTGGCGCACCTCTGATACATGAAGAGAAGATGTATAATCACCTTCGGGATTTACAGGGTCGTTTCATTCCTGCCTGTCCTGGTCGCATTACTTTGAAGGGGCTTTTCAGTGGTGAAGCATACGCATGGAGCGCCTTCAGGTCCTTCCTCTTCCTATCGTACGCCGGGCAACCTGTCTTGAAAGCCCTATCCGAGGTCGACAACTCAGTTGTGAGTCAAGTGCTCGCCACGCTTGCGCAGCTTCATCAACGTCGAGTCATGCACCACGACGCCGCGCCACGTAACGTGCTCTACGACGACTGCACCGGCAGATACATGGTCGTAGATTTAGAGATGTCGAAGCCGATTGACGAAGAAGTACTTGAGGCCATGGATGGCTGCAGAAAGAAGCGAAAGAGAAAGCGGGAGTTGAAGTCTAAGACAGCCGGCGAAAGTTTTGCTGCAGAGAATAAATCTCTGCTTGCAAAACTGTTGCCGTCGGCTGGAACATGTTGTCGTCGGTTCGAGCATGTTGTTAGTTCCTCTCAGATTCTGGTTTATATGGAGTTCACGCCATTGTATGCTGTCCACTAGCTACCTCTGTATCTTTGTACTAAAGCGCACCCCGTTGGAAGTTTGGAGTCGCGCAACACGAAATACCTTCGTATGTTTCAGGAGATGTACAATGCTCAGGAGGATGGCTGATGTCCGCTGCTCTACCGAATAGATCTATCGAAAGGAAGAGAGCTCTATCTTCTTATTAGACCCGGCCGATGGTGATCGGTAAACGAGACTTTGCGAAACGATGAATACGGCGAATGAAGAATGAGCAATGACTACATACGGTTGAACCAACACACTGTGATACGTAACGAACGCACTGTGAGATACACACTGTGGTAACTACGGGCGACCGCGGAACAACGATTCACGGACTCAACATCATAAAGCCCACTTTTCCCTCACGTACAGGCTGACACAGCTCTCTCCCTTTTGCATACACATGTATTGTGATATTTTAAGACGCATGAGAACAGTGGCAAGGCAAGGCGTATGAGGTATACGTATGACGGTGTCTAGTGGCCATCGAGGTACTACTGCAGACACTGTTTGCGGAAAACACCAAGCGACACATTTCATCCGACATTTGGAAAAGAGGAACAAGCATAGCAAACGCAACAGTCATACATAGCAGCATTCTCGATTTCACTCCATTCTCAGGACTTGTCCAGACCTGGATAGCTCCCTGTCACTACTTTCGATCCTGCAGCCTGACTGCACGGATATACATCGAATCAGAAAGCGAAGCTACCGCAACACTCACTCATCGTCCCGCTCCGGAAGCTTTGCTTCTTACCATATCGTACGTTATTGACGCTGGTACTCTGCAACATGTTCCACGAGTAGTGCATCAATCGCAACTAACTAAAAGTATTCTCTTGCACAGATTAATCAGTGTCAGGTGACCATGAGCGAACTCAAGTTGCTACGAAAGGAGCTGAAGGAATGGAGACGGCGTGAGAGAGTTGCCAAACTTGAACAGGAGGCTGCCCAAGAACGTGCCAGAGCTGCCAAAGAGAGTGCCAGAGCTGCCAAAGAGAGTGCCAGAGCTGCCCAAGAGAGTGCCAGAGCTGCCAAAGAGAGTGCCCGAGCCGCCCAAGAGAGTGCCCGAGCCGCCCAAGAACGAACCAGAGCTTCCCGTGAAAAGCACGAACGTCTCTATGGTCCATGGACGGTCAGGGAATACGTCGAAGAGTGTCATACTCTTGACGGTAAGATAGAGGTGGCGGCTGAGTTCACGCTGGTCACAGAAGGGCCCGTAGTAGACCCGGGCGACCGAACTCGCCCGCGGCTTATAGTTCCGTGGAAAGGTTTCCCACAAAAACAACGGGAAATTCTGAACAAATTACCATCGGATCACAAGCTCCCTCCAGACCAAGCTTTCCCGACTCGCACAGATCTGCGCATGAGCGGAGGATTTATGAGACGAATGCTCCAACCCATCGAGAGCGAGTATTCACTCGCGATGAACCGGGAAGAGGCTGTGACTGATCCGGTAGAATCACTGATGAAGGAGGTCAGGGAAAATGCTGAATTAAGGACAAGTTTTGGCATTGACGGAGACGTGAAATTTGAAAGAAACGTGAATCATAGCGGTTCAACGACTCACTCCCACTCAACAGAGCCTAGTGGCAAGAACAGCATTGCCGACGAATTCTGCAGCATCAAAAGATATCCCACCGGAGAGTCCGAAATCGTATTGGCCGTCCAGTACAAGCTGCCACATGAGCTACCAGACACCAGTTGCCCTGCTCGTAGCGGCGCTGGACAATACGACTGAGATGAACCTAAACACGGGTATCATCGACGAGGACGGTGAGGAGTTCGGGCCAAAACAACTTGTTGCTGCAGTCATCACCCAACTGTTTTCCGCCCTGGTGAGCAAAGGCCTCCGGTATGGGTATATCGACACCGGGGAAGCCAAGATCTTTCTGCACATTGGGAACGACCCCTCTCGCGTGGAATATCATCTTTCGTACCCTAGGTTTGACGTCCATGGCGATGAGAACAAGATGCATCTTAGTGCTGTTTCTCAGCTCTTCGCGTTTGTGGTACAGGCCATTGAAGCTCCGAAGCCAACTAAAGAGTGGGAGATTGCTGCTTCAGAACTCCCCATATGGAAATTGAAGCGTGTGGAAATACGGAAAAAGATACCGCGAATTTCCGAACAGCCATGTGAAGAAGCAGATTCCCATTCCCTGGACAGGAAAACCGTGCCGTACGACAACACACGATCCACTTCTAGATCGACACATTACCCACCAGACAAAGTCGACAATGAGGAGAAACCTTCTACCTCCGGATTCAAAACGGGCAAAGAACTCTCTCCGAATGGAGGGACGGATGAGCGACCAGACATTAGGCAGAAGATGCTGAGCGACGTCTTCAATGGATCATACTGCACGCATGAGTGTGTTCGGGGGCTGGCATTTGGCGGCCCCCTGGATGAGAATTGCCCAAACGTCAAAGATCACGGCAACAAGCACATCGACCGGCAAGAGTTTCTCCGCCTTATGCGAGAGAAATTGCAAAGCAAGGAGGCCCATGATAACTGCAAGCCCATCAACGCTTCAGGGCACATCGGGCATCTCTTCAAAGTTCGCCTATCGCCGCATGGCTACACACTTGTGGCAAAAGCCGTTGAGTTATGCCATGGCACACCTCTAATACATGAAGAGAAGATGTACAATCACCTTTGTGATTTACAGGGTCGTTTCATTCCTGCCTGTCCTGGTCTTGTTGAGTTGAATGTGAGTTTCCGAGGCGAGGCAGACTCATGCCTCCCATTCAGATACTTCCTTTTCCTCTCGTACGCCGGGCAACCTGTCTTGAAAGCTCTATCCGAGGTCGATAACTCAGTTGTGAGTCAAGTGCTCGCCACGCTTGCGCAGCTTCATCAATGTCGAGTCATGCACCACGACGCCGCGCCACGTAACATGCTTTACGACGACCGCACCGACAGATACATGGTCGTAGATTTAGAGATGTCGAAGCTGATTGACAGAGAAGTACTTGGGGCCATGAATGGCTGCAGAAAGAAGCGAAAGAGAAAGCGAGAGTTGAAGACAGCCAGCGAAAGTTTTGCTGGAGAGAGTAAATCTCTGCTTGCAAAACTGTTGCCGTCGGCTGGAACATGTTGTCGTCGGTTCGAGCATGTTGTTAGTTCCTCTCAGATTCTGGTTTACATGGAGTTCACGCGATTGTATGCTGTTCATTAGCTACTATGTCTTGTACTAAAGCTCGCCAAAAGGCCTGCGAAATTGTTTATCTTGCCGCGTCCAAAGGGGGTTGGTGCTCACAAACGTCAAAACCTACAAGAGGCTACAAGAGGCTGCCAGACTTGATTGTTCATGATGATGCCTTGGCTTACGTTATGTGGCACCCCCGTGTAATCCCTTCATCCTGCAACCAATTTGGTGGGAGACGTTAACGGTAACACAGGCACCCTCCATTACGTGGCCAGTCTCTGGTGTCACCCAGTCCCAGATTGGGACAACAAACAGCAATGACATGTGCAACAACAGTCAGCGGCAGCCCCAACACACGGTAACACAGCACCCGATGATGAGGCGTTTGATTCGAAAATCGAAATCGAGCTATGTACCAAGAATAACCACATCAGTGAATCACAGCAACATACTCGATTTCCCTCCTCTTTTCGGTCTCATTATAGTCCACGACGGCTCCCTCTCAATGCTTCCAACTCTCCAACCTGACTCCTGTCACGAAGACAAAGACGGAGACGAAACGGACAAGATCTGCAGCAGCGACTGGAAAAAGCGGCCCTCCCGACTTGTATTGTAAGTTTATGAGCTCAGAGAATTTGTGGCACATTGTCCGAGGTGATAATGGTTGTAGAGTACAAACCGCCGCATAAGCTACCACTCATCATGTTGATGGAGCTGCTGGACAACATGGTTAGCATATACCTGGCCGACAACTTCATCGATAAGCACACCGAAAACCAAAGACTTGTCGTTGCCGTGGCCCGTCATCATCCAGCTATTTGCGACGATGGTGAAAAATAATGTCCGATATGGGTATATTACTATATCGACACCGGGGAAGCTATGGTATGGTACTCCACAATGAAGGGGTCGTGGTCCTTGATGCGTAGGAAGACCTTAGCTTCCCCGGTGTCGATATACCCATATCGGACGTTATTATTCACCATCGCCGCAAATAGCTGGATGATGACGGCAGCGACAAGTCTTTGGTTTTCGGTGTGCTTATCGATGAAGTTGTCGTCCAGGTATATGCTGACCATGTTGTCCAGCAGCTCCATCAACATGATGAGTGGTAGCTTATGCGGCGGTTTGTACTCTACAACCATTATCACCTCGGACAATGTGCCACAAATTCAATTATTCTCTGAGCTCATAAACTTGCAATACAAGTCGGGAGGGCGACGTCGAGAAGGAGGCTGATGTCGATGGCAAGCTGCGTCTCAGCGCTGTTTCTCAGGTCCTCGTTTTCACCATACAGGCATTGAAAGCTCCCCAAAGCAACTTCTTCCTGGCTGGCTCGTATCAAGAATCTTCCCAAATGGAAAGACGCGCGTATGGAGGCGGAAAATTATTCGTCAGGTCCCGATTCAAAGGTTAAGTTTTCTCCGTACAAAGGTAAAAAATCACAATCGTGAACCACACCCAAGCGACCCGGATGCCGCCGTCACACGGTCAGCTTTTCAATCGGCAAATCGACTAGCAGAGGAGCTCAACGATGAGGACGAAGCCGACGACTCTGTACTGGGCAAAAAAAGACAAAATTTAGGAAGGCGTAAGATGCAGAGCGACGTTGTCAATCGGTCGTACTGCACGCATGAGTGTGTTCGCGGTTTGGCATTCGGCACCCCTCTGAATAAGAATTGCCCAAACGTCAAAGATCACGGCAGCAAGCACATCGACCGACAAGAATTTCTCCGCCTGATGCGAGAGCAATTGGATGGCGAGAATGCTCATGCTAACTGGAAGCCCATCAACGCTTCAGGGCACATCGGACATCTCTTTAAAATTCGCCTACTGTCGCATGTTTAAACACTTGTGACAAAGGCTGTCGATTTAAGCGATAGCGCACCTCTAATACATGAAAAGAAGATGTACAACTACCTTCGTGATTTACAGGGTCGTTTCATTCCTGCCTGTCCTGGTTACGTTGAGTTGAAGTGGCTTTTGCGTGGTGAGGCATACGACAATACCGCCTTCAGACACTTCCTGTTCCTCTCGTACGCCGGGAAACCTGTCTTGAAAGCTCTATCCAAACTTAACTACTCGGTCGTGAGGGAAGTACTCGACGCTCTTGCGCAGCTTCATCAACGCCGAGTCATGCACCGCGACGCTGCGCTACGTAATATGCTCTACGATGCGCACCGGCAGATACATGGTCATCGATTTGGAGCTGTCGGAGCCGATTGATAGAGGAGTGCGGCGAGTGCCTGAGGCCGTGGATGTCCATATACAAAAAGGAAAGGGAAAGAGAAAGTGGGAGGATGATAGGGAAAGCGAGCCTTTCGCCGCAGAGAGTAAATCGTTATTTGCAAGTTTGTCTTCGTCAATTCGAGCACGTTGACATATAATTTAACGGCATCGCCTCTCGCCGGCCTGGTATCTATCATTCAATTGACTTGCCTCGAAATCGATACAGCCGGCACACGTCTGTCATCTGATGGGCGACAATGACGCTCCCAAGGTGCACCTTTGCAGCAAGATGAGTACAATGCTTCCAACTCTGTGTCGCTTGCGCTGCCGGATGAGTACCTAAGCATTTGTCCCGCAATATTTGACGTGTCAGCGGGCAGCCTAGCAGAGTTCATCATCAACCCGAGTCTTTCAGACATCCGCGGTTTAGATACTTCATACCGCTACCCAAGCCGCCGTGAGGCACTTCCTGGCGACGATTTCCCACGATTGAAGGCAGAAATGGAATCTTGCGCAAAAAAGCTTGTGTACTTAGTGAAAAGCCCACGCTTCGTTAGGGGTTTGGCGCATACTTTTCCGGGGATGAAGCTGCACACATTGGATGTTTTGACAGACCGAAGAATGGAACTTAAGCCTAACGCGCCCTGGGATGCGGACGGGAGAGTAACATTAGTGGAGGCCTCTAGGGGCCCAGAGTCTCAAGAAAGGATTTGTTTGACTTCGATTTCTCATCTGATGAGTCCCCTTGGTAGAGTGTTGATATACATACCTCAGGTTGGAAGTCTGATCTTGTACAGAAGGGGCTTCGACACAGATTGTAGCAGATGCCAGAATGAGCAGTTCATGTGTCTTGCATTCTAGTCTGATCAATAATTGTAATATTGGATTTCGCCGTACGCGGCGACGAGCTGCTCCCACGACACATGGTCTCCGTAGATGAGTTTAGCTACCATTTGACCGTCCCAAATTGCCCGATACGGGCGACTGTAGGTGCATCGGTAAGTGATGTCGGCCTGTGTCCAACCGAGTATCATAGAGAGCGTCGTCTTTTTCTTCTTCGTCGGTGTTGTTTGCTCCGATTTGCTAACAAGCTCCTGCAAACAGTCACGAATGGTAGCTCGGAAGTCGAGAATGACTTGGTTCGTTTCATCCGATATGCCAGAGAATGTAATGAATTCTGGCGAAACAGCCAGACGTTCTAGAGGGGCGGTCGCAGCTCCATCCCAATCAACCACTCCTGTCAGGTTGTACTCGTCATCGAAAAGAAGGTTTCCATAATGTAGGTCGAAATGGCATAAGGGAAATGGACCACGAAGCCTGTCTTCGATTATGATGTGAGATACAGCTTCTTTCAGAATCCAGCAAGCGGCTCTCCACTCTGGGTCATCGGCATGCCCTTCGAGAGCGGACCGGTTCTGTTCTTGTCTATCAGACTATCCTCGTAGAATCACTCTAGCGATGTTTGGACGTGCGGAGTTGCCAAAGAGTCATCATCGTCTGACCCCCATGGAATGATTCGAGGAGGCTCATCGCAGTTTTCGCCGCACCAGATTCGCCCAAGTCGATCAAAGGTCAGATTCTCCAGCTGGTACAAGACATCCGCCAACTGAGATGCAACGTGGTGTTTGTAGTCGACAGGTACTTCCTGGGCCATGGTGGATTCGAGAGTCTTGCCCTTGAGGCCTTCCAAAAGGACGTATGGAAAGCCAAATTCATTAGAAGGCGAAACATCGAAGGCGAAGACTTCTGGAACCGGTATCGTCGTACGACTCTTCAGTGTCTTCATCATTGCAATTTCGTTCAGCATAGCAATCTCATGTTGGCGGGTGTAAGAGGGATCTACTGGGGCCTTCAGAATCCTAGCAATCCAGCAAACATCGTCGGAGAAGGCGACGTTGAGCACTAGTAGATTGTTCATGCCATATGTAAAAGACCCTGAATCAATGGCGCAAGTGACGCCACTTGCTGAGCTTCCATCTCTAGCATTACGGGTGCGAAGCGCGATTTGCTCAAGATATTCAAAGTTGACTGGATGAATTTGCTTGTGAGACTCATTGGCGCTAATGGCCAGGCTTTCTAGCGTGTGCCAATTTGCGTTTGCGCCTTTATAAGTTATTAGTTGCCACAGTTGAGTTGTTCTTCGTTGCCGTTCGTTTTTTTCTTTCGCCGCAACAGAATTTCGCTGCGAATCGCCGGAATCGCCGAATCGGTACATATTAGTCATCAAAATGTTAAGGCAGCGTCCTACGGAGTACCTTATTAGGTACCTTCGCGAGTGACCCCCCTTTTGTACAAGGGCTTCCCTAAGCTTCTACGCGACCCCACAAGCTTGTGCGTGTCCCTAAGCTCTGCATCAGCAAGGAATTTTTCACTGCCCTAAGTCTGCACAAGAACGTATCTCCCTAAGCTTTTCGATTTGACAAGCTTGTGCACAGCAACTGTCGACAAGATTAGGGTCTGTACAAGCTTCGGCGCATACATGTGCTCATGCGTCCACACAAGCTTATGCGCGCCTACACAAGCTTGGGCGCATACATATGCTCATGCGCCCACATAAGCTTATGCGCGCCTACACAAGCTTGGGCGCCTACACAGGCTTGGGCGCATACAATAGGCTTGGGCGCAAACAAGGGCTTGGGCACATACAAACTTTTCAAAGTCACCAACTGGTGTGGGAGATCGCTTGTCAATTGTAGCTATGTACCTAATTGCAGAATATATCTACGAGTCTTCGATGCAGCTATCGACTCTGTTTCGTTGCCTTATGGAGGCTGTTCCCTTGCGTAGCTTACCACCAAGCGATGCGAAGCCAAGCGAGGCACGACGCCGGTTCTGAACTGCGTTGCAAACTTACCAAGCCACCGGGGGTAGCTCGTAAGCAATTGTGAAGCTAGATAATCTCTCTCCGTGAAAAGCCTTAAGGCGCGACACATCGGAAGGTGGCTTATCGGCAGCCAGGTCTTCCATTCTTGCCAGCCTCTCTGGCGTAAATTGTCTCCAACCAGATGAAGAGTTGGCTCGCGAGTGTAATGAGCGACCGATCAAGGAACAGGTTGAGGTGTTTTGAGAACAATACTATCACGTCATGATCAGCCATCAATTGACAGTCGCGATGCGTGGGAACGGGAAGACTCAGCTATCGGCCAAGTGAGCAGGCATCCCTAACGCAGAAATTCTTGAAGTCCTAAGTCGGCCAACCCAAGAAATATTCTGGCAAGTGGGAAGCCCCGATGTGTTTGGCTCGTAGCATTGACTTGGTACTGCGGCCAATGGCCATCATGTCAGTAGGGGACCCTGACTTGTCAGAATATCAGTCCATATCCTATGGCCCTTGGCGAGAGTTTTATCGTTGTAAAGAGTTAGGTATACGTACAAGCGGTATTCCAAGATCAGTTCAGTGTCGGCCGGATCTTGGACTCAGAAATTACCCAGCGATCTCTCCGTGACTCGGAGACAGGGAGACAAATACGAGGTCCATTTTACGGTGTCTGCCCTCGTCAATCGGCTCTTACGAGCTCCAAAGGCTGTCAAAAATCGTGGGCGGGAAAGCTGACGGCTTGCGAAGTGAAAGAGCTTTCAAAGGCTACTGACTGTCCTTGATGAACCTCTGTCAGTGGTTGGAGGAGAGAGAGAAGAGGGAGAAGAGGGAGAAGAAGAAGGGGAAAGGTGGCGGCAGTTGTGGGGTCGAGGTGCAGCAAATCAGTTCACACCATTTAGCCCGTTTGCGAGTACAAGACGTCACCGCTGCCGCACAAAACACCTACCATGCCACCGTACCACTCCGCACCAGTGACCACTGGCAATTCCACTGGAACTGAACCGATTCCACTGGCAACAGTGAACACCGTCGGGGCTGAGGGACCTGCTAGTATAGGGTAGTGCCGCGTGTCCTTGGCCCGTCCGAGAAGACCTTGCATTCTGCATTTACACCATCTCTCGACGCACCCTCCTTCTTCTTCCGCCCACGACACCAGCTTAGCATGTCTTGAGCTGAGGAGATTTTTCTCAAACCATGTGTATTGGCATTAGAAACCATGATATGAGTTGGACAGTCAGTTCTGTCATTATGCGCGACGTGGAGGCGGGAAGGTCAGATCAAGGAATCGCTGCCGGTGCAAGATGTATATTTCAACGCTGGATGACTCAACGATACCTGGATGAAAAGCCAAAGAATTGACCTCTGAAGAAACCTCTAACTTAAAGGACTTTCCAAGTACTTACTTTATTCAGATACGAACGCATAGTCACATGCAAATTGCTTCGCCGATTGTCTGAGTGGTAAAATCTCACAGAAAACAGTGAACTCAATTGCCCACGCCCATTCGGATCCAAACTGAAATCAATACAGGATAGATTGGCATTCAGAGGAACATCTAGTCAGAGACAATCGTTGCTCTGAATGTTTGAGAAATTCAATAGGTAATTGATAGGGCCATGGTCATTTGAAGATAGGATACAATGTACACGCCCAACTCAGGAATGTTCCACCTCACCAAAGATGCCTTCGGACGATTTTCTCTCATGAATCACCAATCCAAGGGCAAACGGATATTAAAATGCGTAGTATGATTTTGAGCCTCTTGAAAGTCTTATGAGACGGGTTGTCGATAGATTACTCTATGAAAGGCCGCACAAGTCCTTAATGGGAGCAATCTGGCCATGTGGAAATTTTGACATTACTGATTCTTCTCAAGTCCGACTGTCCTTCCAAGTTCCAGCGCTCGCAGCGCTACCGAGGCCCGCTGGCCCGCTGCCAGTTACTCATATGGAAAATGACAAGCTTAGGCTGGGCCCATAAGATTTTCAATGGTTTTCCTTCCAGCGCGCTCGCAGCGCTGAAGTCTCACAACCAGGGGGGGCGAGGCGCTGTAGTGCAGCGGGCCCGCTGCCGATTGCTCGAAAGGAAAATGACAAACTTGGGCTGCGCGCCTGCAAGCTTAGGCGTCCCCAAGCTTTTCACGAAAAGTGCTCTTGGGGTTCCCTGAGCTTGGGCGTACGTTCCCAATCTTGTCAACATGTCCAAGCTTGTGCAATTAAGTGGGGCCCACATGAAAGTTGGCCCTACAAGCTTATAGCCGTCCCTAAGCTCAGAGCGCACCTCCCCAGCCTTGTCGTACATGCCTAAGCTTAGGCGTACATTCTACAAGCTTGTACAAAAGGGGGGTCACTCGCGAAGGTAGGCCGGCGTCTTGCGCTTTAGTAGGTACCTAGCGGGCACCGTCATCATCGTCTTCATCCGAGCTATACAGCATTACGAGTATGAGGTAGTCAGGATCGAACTGACACGAACTGAATGGAAACCAGGAAGTATGCCAGACACGCTTGCCAACGCATTCTGTGAAACCACCACGGATATCACGGCCACACACGCAAATGTCAGTGCCTCGCGCGTACGCGTTTAAAAGAAACGGCGTCCGTCGAGGAAATGGACGCTCAGATACATCAAGGAAGATGCGAGCTTAGAGCTCGTGTTTGGCGATTGCTTCGAGTGAAGACGAGGATGACGTTGACGGAGAAAATCTTGATCATCGGGAGTATTGGATTTGCTTTCGTGACAACAAGCGTCTACGTCTACAGAATTGTCAGAGGCATGAGGACAGTGGCAAGACAGCAACTTCTAGAGTTACTACGCTGATTTGGTGAGTTGTGCTGATGCATTACTTAACCCATGTCTTATGAGTTGGGGAAGAAACTCCTCGAACAGTGAACTTGGGTTTCACCAAGGCGCTCTGGTGATGACTCGATTGGCCCCCACCTGGCCCAGTGCTGAGTGGCAGTGTCGAACGATTTGCAGTGTTGGTTACACCAAGGAACGATGCACTAGTGCAAAAGGGTCGAGTCCGACGAAGTTGTGATTGAAGAAGTTTTCAAGTTGATGATGATAAGGTACATAGTTAGTAAGAGAGAAGAGAAAAGGAGGAATTTGGTACCTAGGTACATAGCCAGGAGAGAAGGTGAGCTGCAGTGCGTGAATGCGAGTGGCGGAACCGCCGTGCCGATACTCCGTAGATTCGGATACCTAGGTACATACCTATTTGTGGCATCACCCGTGCTAGGGCCATTTTTAGTCAAGTACTTCTCCATACACAAATCTCACAAACCTTGCCATGTACAGCATATAATACACCTTTTATAGCCAGGGGAGCAGTCCAATTTGGAGTTGTGAGACATGTTGGTTGCGACTTGTAAATTTGTAACGATGGAGAGAGTCCAGGGGTATTGTCATTGGTCAGTGGCACCCGCTGTTGGGTGACTTGACTGACTCCCAACTTCTCCGTACTGATACGGAGTAAACCCAGCAACATACCTAGCCGAGGAAGTCCGAAGTCGCCCAACGGCAATGGAAGACTACGAAGTCACGTTGGATCACGGATGCAGAGTACCTATTGGCAAAGCAAACGCAGACTGCCTACCAAATGCCGTCAAGAAAATTGAAATGGTATTACGAGCAGGAGTCTACTGTCTGTTTGTAGGGGAATAAGCGGCAGTATTTGGAGTCTGGACATCGACGAGTTGAAGCTCACGATACTACATAGTACATACGGTCATACCTAGGTAGACAGGCAAGGTATTACATAGGTACGTACGGAGTATGTAGTAAGTACAGTACGTTTTAGAAGGCACGAATCTGGTTACATAGGTACTCCGTACATAGGTACTTCCACTGATTTAGCGCCAAACTTGTCATCTGCAGCCTGCTGCCTACACCTCAGCCCCCGTCAATGAGCTCGAAAACTTCGACTTCATAGACCTAGCACCAAAGGCACGCCGCACGACTCACGAGACGCCCAAACGCCATGCTCTGTCAGTACCAAGAGAACTGAGAAACTCTCTGGTTTCTCGTCTTACCAAATGATCAGTCGGGTTGATCAGGCTGAATATCGTCACGACACGCACGACATGAGTCACACGACACGCACGATCCGCGCGAGTGACGACGTACGCCGACACGATGATCAACGAAACTTGACCGATTCGTAGGTCCCCTTCGCATACCACCTCGTCGACGGGGGCTACTCCGGTGATATTTTTGGCCTAATGATACCACTCGCTATCTTACAAGCTGCTGTAGCCTATGACAGGTCGGAGCCTGCAATCATGAGGCATAATGTACATGCATGATGCAACGTGTCCATAATCAACACTACAGAGTATGTATGCACCAGATCGCGGTATTTAAAGGCGGCGCTTCTTCCCAAATGACAATAAGCAAGACATGATCATCACTGAAACGAAGCACCTTTAGCATCCAACGCAGCCGGCCACCGCATTTTGCCATATGCTTGACCCTTTGCACGACGCACGGGCTCATAACCCTTGGCCTCTCTGCATATTATCTGCATCTCATCATTCAGATTGAGGCAACAAGCCATCTTTGGCCGGCCGGTTCCCCGAAGCCCCCTCATTCCCTTGCCGCGCGGCACGCCTGGCACGCTACGACCTCGGACCAGTCACCAGTCACCAGTCACCAGTCACCAGTCACCACAGTCATGTCTGCACCTGAAGCGATCTCAGTCGGCCCTGTCTCGTGACTTTGGATAGTCCGATATCGACAGGGAATGCGATAGTGTCTTTGACTGTGGGGAAACATGTCTTCGAATAAGTGGTGGCTCGACATCTCCGCTTCTTCTCGTCTCTCTTTACTCGGCCTCAGGGCCCACGACCTATGCACATTGCAGCTCTGAGCATGCTACAATATGGGACCGCATTTCTAGACTTGAATCCACCTGGGGGCTGCCACTCAGGCTGGCTGTTCCGAGCAGACAGCGACATGGCGTTGTTTCCGAGCTCGAAAGAAAGGACAGAACCTGAACAGGCTGATCAGGACCTCTTGGACTTCCTGGAGCCTGGAGCTTGGAGCTAAGCCTTGAAAGACACTCCCTCACTGAGAAGCAGCTGTCTTGCCATCTCCGTGCATAGAATGTATCACGCGCTCCCTTCCCGCCCTTTCGATTCTGGCTGCAGAATGTTCGTGTCGTATCATCTCGACGATTCTGACAGGCTGCTACTGTCAAGCTAATGTATATATTCGCTCATCTGAGTGCAGATGAAAAATACTCTGCATGCCACCGTCACATGTGGTCACGGACTCACGGAAGTGCTGCTCTTGGAGTGCGGAGACTCAGGGCTCGGGCTGGAGGCCTATACTCCGTATAGCTGTACCTATCACTACCCCTCGGGCCGGCCTCTTCTTGCAAGTTGCTAGCTGGGTTATGCGTGGAAAAGGGACAGCGGGATACGAGAGACAGTGAAAGAGGGACCGTTGTTGTTTGAGGGCATGCTGCCGCCTGCGGTTCCATACGTAATGGAGCATGCTGCATGGCTTTGCATGTCCGACGCATGTTGGCGCTTGGCATTCTAACGGACAACTCTCCGTCTTTCAGGACTTTTCTCCCCCTGGGCCCTTTGACCTTCTTCCCGCATAGGTACTGTTACATACACTGATGCAATAATGAAAGCGCGTGAAGTGCATATGCATACATACCTAGGTACATGGTGCTCAGCCTCAGCAGGGACGTTCGACGTCGTCTCAGCCCGGAGCCGAGCCGCTGGCATGTTAGCTGCAGCCCTTTGCATCTTCGCATATGTACTCCGTATGTATCACCTGTGGCCTATGCGGCTATGCCAGTGGCAAATCGGGCTTGACGGTCTCCAGGTCTCATACTATGTACCATCGTTCGTATCTTTCCTGAACAGAGACAGGTGATTTAGCATGTCTAAGGTCTTCAGTGTTCACCCCTCCGTGTGTCAAACATGCAGTGTCATGCTTTTCTTACAAAGGGACCTAGTTTCTAGCTTAACGTCGTATTTCACAGTCGACCTGCGAATTCAAAAAAATATAAATAGGCCCGGCTTTCCTCTCGATAGAACCGCTGGGGATTTTTTTAAAACTTTTCTGACTGTGTATTGGTTCAAATCTGTTATCTGATTATTATCAAACGACTAATAAGCCATTCAAAACTTGAAAATGGTAACTATTCCGGAGGGTGAGTGCAGATCCTCGAGGTCTAAAACAGTCACGACTCTCGACTCAACCTCAAGCCTCGACTCAACCTCAAGCTATTGAGATCATTGTAACAACATACGCGATGCAAACTGTTGAGTTGTGGCATTCGTCAAGTTGACAATAGGTATGTACATTGCTAACATTTCATCAGACACCAGGTACTTTGAACAGTACAGGCTTATTAGCGGTACTGTTCCGCAAACCCCTGCAAACGGGCACGCAAGGTGGCCAGAAGGGTCCGGGGCCCAGAGTAGTGGATCGAACCCCGTGGATCCGCTGATTGCGATTGGCTCCTCGTCTCGCAAACGTCGCAAACGTTCATTGTCCACTGAATCTGCGGAGCGTCGGGGCCATTTGGTCGACTCAGTCAAAGATCAATATGCCGAGGCGGACGATGGTGTGATCGACTTCGACGCTGGGTCGCATGCTGCACAACTAAAGCGGCAGAGCAATGCCCAAGCGACGAAACGGTCTCGAACTCGATTGAAAACCATGAAAGAAGAGCTCGATGAGAGCAAAAAGCGAGAACGGCAAGAGAGAGAACTGCGATTGAAAGCTGAAGAAAAGGTACAGGTGATTGAAGAAAGAGCACGGGTGACTGAAGCCGAGAACAAAATCTTGAAGCAAAAACTTGAGAATAAGAGGTAGACAAAGCCCGAACAAGTCAGGTACAGACTTGGGCCCGGCTCCTTCTCCGTCGAAATCCTCTGGGAACGGGAATAGAAGGCGGCAGCATAAAGGCATCGCTGCCAACTTTCGAAAATGAGGCCAGTGAGCGCCCACAACAAAGATGCCATACGTCGATACGTGTATGTACCTACCAGAGAAGCCAACCCCTTGCGATTTTCTTCATCTTTCTAATTCCCCTCATCTAGTCAATCTACATATTTCTGGCCGGACGATAATGATCATGACGTGTCATGATGTCGAGTGAGAGACTAGAGTCCGAGACCTTGTTTATATATATTATAGTACAAACGGGATGGTGATACGTGTTCATTGGCACACTTTGGCCTGCGCCATGGCGTTTTGTCATTGGATCGAAAAAGTCTGATTTCGTGCATTGGGTTCGGAGTTTACAGTCTTGGAATTTGAGGGAGTCACGTCAGAATTCAATGTGAATGGCTGGCGTGCAAATGGCGTGTTGAAGTTTCGACATGGGATATATTTCTTTTGATACCCCAACTGTCAATAGAAGTTGACGCATTTTTATTCTTCATATTTTCATTTTGAACTACATATCGTGCATGCATTTAATGTGACTCATTATTGCTCAATTCTTTTTTTTCTGACAGAGTCTGGGAACTCGGGGCGATGGATCATCGATGATCGACGACTTCGGACTGTCACGAACGGTGACGAACCTGTATTTCATGAACTTGCCACTTGGATCAGAACCAACTCTAACTGTTCAGACGAGAAGGACAGCGCCACAGTTGACAGAAGTCAGTTCGTTCCCCACGGAACGTCTTTAATCTGGGGAACTTACCGCAAATTGATATAATAAACGACCTAATCCCCGATATCATATACCACCTACTTGTGTTGGATCGACTGGTAGCGTCAAAAACCGCGGTACTACGTCAAAGGAAATAGATATCGATACATGTATGCATCATAACACTTGCAATCTATTACCTACCTATTCATTCTGAGTCTATCTACAGAGGGGGCAAGGATGCTCGTAACTCGTAACTCGTGGCCTCAAGCTCGAGCTACGAGCAGAGTCTTCCTGCCCAGCCTCCAGGCTGCCAGGCCCATGGTGGGTGCTGGGGTCATTCAGTGTCTATGCCACATCGCTTCGCACTGCAAAAATAGAGACAGTGGCAGCCGGGACGTCCTTCAAGGAGAGCTCAGCCATCTACTCGTCCTTTACTTCCTCTTCACTCGGCCTCACGGCCTATGCATAATGCTACTCCATGCTATGATTGGATCGCATTTATATTCCATAGTCCACCTGGATCTTCCGAGCGGCGAGCAGATAGCGACACGGCGTTGTTTCTCAGCTTGGAAGAACGTTGATCACGATAGAATTCAGGACCTGAAGAGGCTGATGCGGGCATCCTGGACTTCCTCGAGCCTGAAGCCTTATGTTGGATATCCAAAACAAAATCACGGTACCCCTGGGGACGCTGAAGAAAAACATTTCCCCGACTTCTCCAGCTCTCTGAAGAGCGCTGCTGTCCGCCCCTATGACGAGCTTGAACAAGGTCGTGATCAAGCCCTCGACAAGGGGGCTCCTGCTGATGAAGAAGAACCCTCCCACGACGAAGATCCTGCCGATGTCGAAGAGTCTGACGATGCCATTGACGATCAAATGGGGAGAATTAAAGAGACAGTGCGAGGGGAGTATGCCCCTACAACATATATGCTTTATCCTGTCCAGGGATCTTTCTGGTCACCGCCCGCTCCGAAGCTTTTGACGAACAGTGGCAAACACCGTGACACCGGTGAACCATTTTGTTACAGACTTCGAGAACTACTTCCGACTGGTGGAAAGACTGGTCCCATGAGGAGACTCCTTTGTATGCGATCGTTTGGGTGATCGCGATATGCAATTGGAATGGACGCGTTGCGTGTTTTGGTATGCTTTTGCCTTCGTGTTTTTACTTCATACTCTTGGATGATACGCTCATCATTTGGAGCTTTGGGATCTACTTGTATTTACTTGCATTGTATTCGGTTTTGGTCACAACTGCGATTCCTCTCTCTTCCATAAAAGAGAAGACTGCGAGTGTTGGAATCGCAGGTCGGAGTTTGTACACGTTCATTGGTGTACGTGCCTCGCTTGTGGGGCACAAGCCCACACAGGCTACAGCGACCACAACAACATAAAGGTGGCTTCCGCCCCTTTTGTAGATAGACAGGAGAAGACAAGAACGAACCCACGAGAGAGAAGATACGCCTTTGTGTTTGTGTGCGTTACGCACCTGCTTGTTATGCATGCATTTGATACATGAGTAACCTTACGGTTCCGACACTATGACTAATCGTGGATAGATAGGCGGCAAGCCTGGGATCAGGATGATTACTTGAGACTCCCCCCACTGGGCGTGGAGGTACTTAAACAGCTAGGAGGGCATTCTTGTCCTTTCTCTTTCTTTCTTCCTTAGTTTTATTGATAACCATTTCCTCTCGCGCATACATCCACTATCCGTGACGAGTCCACAAGTTACCACAACAGAGTCGACCAAATGGCCCCGAAGCTCCGCGGATGAAGTGGAGAATGAACGTTTGCGAGACAAACGTTCGCTTTCGAACGAGGAGCCAATCGCAATGAGCGGATCCCCGGGGTTCGATCCACTCTGCCCGGACCCTTTCTGGCCACCTTGCGTGCCCGTTTGCAGGGGTCTGCGGAAGTGGACGGCTAATAAGCCTGTACTGTTCAAAGTACCTGATATCTGATGAAATGTTAGGTACTTTGAACAGTACAGGCTTATTAGCCGTCCACTTCCGCAGACCCCTGCAAACGGGCACGCAAGATGGCCAGAAAGGGTCCGGGCAGAGTGGATCGAACCCCGGGGATCCGCTCATTGCGATTGGCTCCTCGTGCGAAAGCGAACGTTTGTCTCGCAAACGTTCATCCTCCACTTCATCTGCGGAGCTTCGGGGCCATTTGGTCGACTCAGTCAAAGATACCTAGATATGCCGAGGCGGACGATGGTGTGATCGACTTCGACGCTGGGTCGCATGCTGCTCAACTAAAGCGGCAGAGCAATGCCCAAGCGACGAAACGGTCTCGGACTCGATTGAAAACCATGAAAGAAGAGCTCGATGAGGAAAAAAAAGCACGGAAAACAGCTGAAGAAAGGGAACAGAAAGAGAGAGAACTACGATTAAAAGCTGAAGCCGAGAACAAAATCTTGAAGCAAAAACTTGAGAATAAGAGGTAGACAAAGCCCGAACAAGTCAGGTCCAGATTCGGGCCCGGCTCCTTCTCCGTCGAAATCCTCTGGGAACGAGAATAGAAGGCGGCAGCATAAAGGCATCGCTGCCAACTTTCGACAATGAGGCCAGTGAGTGCCCACGAAAAAGATGCCCTGCGTCGATACGTGTATGTATCTACCAGAGAAGCCAACCCCTTGCGATTTTCTCCATCTTTCTAATTCCCCTCATCTAGGCAAGGCATTTCCTCTATTCTCTAACGCCTACGAAAACTCATGGAGCAGAGTGAGCCGCAAAGCTTCTCTGCTGCGTATCTCAGTCTACATATTTTTGGCCGGACGATAATGATCATGACGTGTCATGATGTCGAGTGAGAGACTAGAGTCCGAGACCTTGTTCATATATATTATAGTACAAACGGGATGGTGATAGGTGTGCATTGGCACACGTTGGCCTGCGCCATGGCGTTTTGTCATCGGATCGAAAAAGTCTGATTTCGTCGACGTGCATTGGATTGGGACTCGGGAGTTTACAGTCTTGGAATTTGAGGGAGTCACGTCAGAATTCAATGTGAATGGCTGGCGTGCAAATGGCGTGTTACAGTTTCGACATGGGATAGATTTCTTTTGACAGCCCAACTGTCAATAGAAGTTGACGCATTTTTATTCTTCATATTTTCATTTTGAACTACATATCGTGCATGCATTTAATGTGACTCATTATTGCTCAATTCTTTCTTTTCTGACAGAGTCTGGGAACTCGGGGCGATGGATCATCGATGATCGACGACTTCGGACTGTCACGAACCTGCATTTCATGAACTTGCCACTTGGATCAGAACCAACTCTTACTGTTCAGACGAGAAGGACAGCGCCACAGTTGACAGAAGCCAGTTCCTTTCCCACGGAACGTCTTTAATCTGAGGAACGTACCGCAAATTGATATAATAATTTAATAAACGACCTAATCCATGATATCATATACTACCTACTTGTGTTGGATCGATTGGTAGCGTCAAAACCCCGGTACTACGTCAAAGGAAATACATATATGCATCATAACACTTGCAATATATTACCTACCTATTCATTCTGAGTCTATCTACAGAGGGGGGAAGGATGCTCGTAACTCGTAACTCGTGGCCTCAAGCTCGAGCTACAAGCAGAGTCTTCCTGCCCAGCCTCCAGGCTGCCAGGCGGGTGCTGGGGTCATTGAGTGTCCATGCCACATCGCTTCGCACTGCAAAAATAGAGACAGTGGCAGCCGGGACGTCCTTCAAGGAGAGCTCAGCCATCTACTCGTCCTTTAGTCCCTCTTCACTCGGCCTCACGGCCTATGCATAATGCTACTCCATGCTATGATTGGATCGCAATTATATTCCATAGTCCACCTGGATCTTCCGAGCGGCGAGCAGATAGCGACACGGCGTTGTTTCTCAGCTTGAAATAACGTTAATCACGATAGAATTCAGGACCTGAAGAGGCTGATGCGGGCATCCTGGACTTCCTCGAGCCTGAAGCCTTATGTTGGATATCCAAAACAAAATCCTAATGGGCAAACCATTGCCCGTTGAGAAAAACCGGTCTTTATTACCATCCATGATCGCACCTCCTTATTTGAGAAGACCGGAAGAGATCATGTTGACCTCTGGCTGGGATGCACATTGACTCTCGAGCGTCCAAAGGGTCAAGGAAACCATCTCCGACCGGGAAACGCACAGTGCCGACTCCGGTCACTTTGAGACGCTGACTGTTGTTCTCGATCATCGGCTTCGCATTGACACTGGTGTTGAAAGAGGTGAGCCACCTCACGTTGTTGAAAATATGGGTGTTGCAGCGGGAATCCAGAATGCAATCATTCTATGAATCATTGATGAGAACTCTCTAGGAACGGAGGATAGATTTTCTTGATTTTACATCAAGATAACGCCAGGGATTTCTGGAACGCTCTGAAGGGAAAGTACGAGGAAACCAATTCAACGACGGCTTCTAACTACATGACCAAACTTCACAGCTTCAAGTCGCCGGATTTTCTCATCGACCGATATGTCCAGGTCCCTGATGACATCGGACGTGTTCCAAAACTCCTCGCTGAGTTTCGGAGTGAAGATCGCGTACTGTGTACAAGGTCTCATCCGGGTACGTCACTCTCAGTGCCGGGTTGCTGGAGACAATCATCTGCCTGAATCTCTTCAGAGTGGCCCAGGCGGTGTCGATTCCCATCTCCGGCTGGAACTTGAAGCTGTGAAGTTTGGTCATGTAGTTAGAAGCCGTCGTTGAATTGGTTTCCTCGTACTTCCCCTTCAAAGCGTTCCAGAAATCCCTGGCGTTATCTTGATGTAAAATCAAGAAAACTTTATCCTCCGTTCCTAGAGATGCGCCGAGAATGGAGATGGCCTTCGCCTGATCTCTTGCGTAAGTCATCCGTCTCTCATTGTTCCAGGCGACCTGTTCCCAGGCGAATTGGGTCTCGGTTTGTATACAGGGATAAAAGATCCCTTTTCCCACAAGCTTAAGCTTCGCTTGAACGAACCACGTCTCATGGTTCTCCCGTGACAAGTCCGGGATTTTCTCGCTATCTTTCCCCATCTCGATGATGGGGGGTTGGTTGCGGGATGTTGTTATCTCTGGGTCGATTCCTTTCGCGAATCGTAGCCGTATTGTGTGTCGAATTAGCGACTGTTCAAAGATGCCTTAGGCAGCCGGGCTCATAACCTATTGAATCTAGACCCCTATATCACTGTATGACTGTGGTACGGGGATCCTGTGGCAACAGGCAGGGTGGCAGAACAGTATATTCAGCTAACTACAGAGCAAGAATCAACATAGGAGATTCGTGGGTCTAAAGGGGGTGGAAGAGATTTCCACGCTCGACCCACTGGCCACAAGCGCACGTGATCTGGCATGTGACCTGAACACACCTATTCTTCACACAAAAGAGCCCCCTGTTAGCCTATGGGGTACATAGGTACCTAGGTACCTGTGCCCTGCGACAATCACTCTCAGACTTCTCTCAGTCCCCATCAGGTTTTACTCCGTAGCTCGTCATAAAGTTATTGACAACGATCTCAACTCGCGAATCCGTGCGTATATCATCAGGATATAAGCAATGCCACCCACCCGGACACAAAGTAAAAAACCAAGAGGGATCTCGGCGCTTCCAGGGCCCGGGTCCGCCCCACGAGCGCGCGAGACCAAGTCGACGGCAGAGGCTCCAGCACAAGCACCCACCAGAGCTGATGAGGCCCATAGAGCACCTGATGAAGCCGTAGAAGCACACGATGGAAAAGGTTCAGACGAGAATTGCGAAGTTAAAGCGAACCCGGCAGTGCTTGCAGTCAAAAGGAACAATACATCGCGCAAGACCTCAACACCGATAAATCAGGGGCTGAAGGAAGCCATATTCCAAAACAATTCGAAATGGGAAACAAATCATCGAGATTGGATTGGATCTAAGACAAAGATGGTGACATTTGAATCTGGATTCGTTCTGAAAGAGTACGCTTTCCCCTCTCCCCCAACATTCCGGAATCCGCACACACAGCCGACCTCGGACGTACATATAGTCATATACATACTGATTGTCAAGGCAGTGAACATATCGATGAACTGATCTCAGCTGGACCCAAAGTGTGTGGTAATCTGACGCACTTTACTTTCCATTTCAGAGATGTGTGTTATGATGCCAAGAACTCGGCTGAAGAAGTCACGGACGAGGCTCTTATTCGTCTCATCACCTTATGTCCCAAGCTTCGCAGCATACAGCTTCAAGGCACCTCAGGCCTCAGTGACATTACGCTGGAAACCATTTTCCGGTGTTGCCCTAATATCTCTTTCGTAGAGATCACTACATATAGCCGGAACCGATTCAACCGAAACAATCAGGTGAAGGGATCGGCTCTCGATAAGTTGCGGGAGAATCCTAGTTGGGGCACCAAGTTGAAAAAACTCCGGCTTCCAGGCGGCCTAGTAGGTTGCGACAGGCACGATCCCTTCACTCGGGCAGTGCGTGCTCTCACCAAGGAAAGGGTGAATCTCTTAGTCCAGCTTGTCGACGTTTGGGAGATCAAGAAATGGGGAGATTGGGAGCTCGATTACTTTGAAACCAAGTTTCGCAAAGGGAGGAAACAGTAAATGACGTATGACATTCGAACCTTCTCGATCGCTCGGTCTTATACGACTAGAGATCCGGCAGAAAAAGTGTCTGCTGGGACCTCTATATTGTCTGCTTCCACTTCCTTCGGCGGATGGTTCTGGTTCACGGTCTGAAGACTGATACATCTCGGCGTCCAAGACTGGCGCACCCAGACTAGCTCGGGTGGGTGAGAAAGAAGTGGCGGGGAGCGGTGCATTCGAATCTACGATACAATCACTTCCTAGGAACCATCTCGGCAAGAAAAACACGCTGCAGAATTGCATCACATGAAGCTGCCAGCCAGGAAATCCATACCGGGAGGGAAGAAGTCTTGAGGAAGACAAAGATCAAGTAGTTTTCATCACCTTAGCAGACGTCTTCGATGTCAGGGACGGGAAGGCATTCTCAAGAGGCAGATCAGCGCAATCGGTTCGCTAGACGATAGACGAGACACTCCGCCAGATATCCAAGGCTCACCATGGCAGCCGTTCCGAGGCTTCGTCAGGAGGAGTCTTTTCAAAAACGCAGGACTGATGCTCCATCTCAGCCAAGTAGGGTGGCAAAGCAGTTGGGATCGATAGCAAAAACAGGCAAGGGAAATCCAACGAGGTAAAAAAGCGGCATTGACTTATGGCACAGGGCATGATTACGAGCCATATGCCGATTTTGAACACACATCACTAGACATTTTGATGTGCCCAGTCCGAGAGAACCGAGATGGTCAAATGAGTAGAAAGTGGTGACTGAGAACACAAGTAATTACCGAACGTTACTATCCAGCGACTCTTCAGCTTCGTGCTGTGCCTACCCTGTAAACAACCCACTGCGCACTCTGGAAATTTGGATTCGTGTTAAGTTGTGTGTGGACGGACATCCCTCCATGACATTCTCTACCTGTCCTTCGGTGTATTAATCAGACTGTCCTCTCCAGGAGTAAAGTTGCTTCCTGCCATGCCTCATTCAAAACCTTGCTGTAGGTGCTTGAATTTTGGGCTTGGCTCGCTCTCACTGGAGTGAGAATACATTGAGCCACCTAAGTACCACTGCCTTGTCAGCGTACGACCAAATGGAATGTCAGAATAAGGATCATACGTTGAAAGAGTGAAGGGCAGTCAGGCTAATTGGACATCGCGCAATCGGACCAGTCAACACTCGTATTGGAGGCAGTCAGATTATAGATTATGTACCTCTGTTACACAAAGGAGTGGGCACTGGGCGCAGCCGTCTGGCCACTGGTTTGTGCTTATAGCCATATACCCTGCGATAACCTCCGTATGTAATTGACACTGGACACTGGACAGGCTTCGTCTCGAGGCTTTGCCGTTCAGTGATTTCGTTATCTTCCTTGGTGCATCTAGGAACAGTTGAGTTGTTGGGAAAAACGGCAGTCTGGCGCCTGGAAGACTTGATTATTCACGTTCCATACTGCAAAGTTGAAATGCATGGCTCTGGCACTAACTATCCCTCTACCTCTAAAAGCCCACTATATTTATTCACTCTTCCGTTTCGCCCTCCCAAAGATATACACAATAGAATCATTAAAATAAAATAAGAATAAATAAATCGACAACCAGATCCCGTCATCGTTCGTTCATCAATCATCCAAGTATATCGGATCTCATTCTCGTCATGTCGTCACTTCTGCTCCCGCTGGCTCAAGCCGTCCCATCCTTCCAAGCATGTCCCAAAAAAGTCGACGAGTCAAGTATACATACAGCATGACTCTCTCTATTCGCACCTCCTTCTTCTTCTTTCTTTCACCGCACCAGCGGTCCGGGCGTAGCCATGAGTTCATCATCCAGAATGTGAGCAACGGCTATTATTTCAGTATCGCGCATCTAATCAAGCAACAAGTATGGTTAGTCGATCCAATGTTTCATAAAGAGGGAGAAAAGACACCAATGTGAGCAAAGGGAGCGCCGTCAAGAAGTCCAGAAAGAAGTCCGTCCAGGAGGAGCGTCAAAAGAGAAACGCCAAAAAGGCCGTCCAGGAGAAACAGCATGAGAGAAGCGTCGAAGAAGCCGTCCAGGAGAAGCGTCAAGAAGGCCACAAGTAATCCCTGACAAGTGACGTGACATTGCGTAAGCAGTACGTAGCAGCGAGAACAAGCTCAATCTCGTCAAGCAAGCCCATTGGTGTATCAGATAAGCCGCAAGCCGTTTGCTGGGATCTTGTCTCCCCGCAATCTTTCCTCTCCCGTGCGTTCCGAGCCACAACATTGAGCCGCAACAGAGTGAAGGGACGAGTTTGAGCGTCGTGTCGTGTATAGGCATAGACAGGTCACATCTCGCCTCGACAAAGCCGCCAAGGTGGCAGAATGCCAGACTGCCAGACTGCGAGAAAGATACAAAAAGGTACGTTTGCTGAACAAATGCCCTCCAAACTTGCTGCATCATCCACTTCTCGTACCCGTTCGTCCCGTCCCCTCCCGTATGTAAGTGATCCACTCGAATCATGCCCAAGCACACAGGCATCAACGAGAAGAAAGACCCTCCCTGTGCACAAGTCCACTCAGCGGCCCCCCAGAAACCTTTCCAGAACGAGGACTCTGCACGTCCTCATCCCAAGAACGTCGCGAACCCCCGTCAAACCCCTCAAACTCTTCAAACCGAGACCAGGACGGAGACGAAGACGGCGAGGCAGACGGATCCCAGCTTTCCGCTCTAGGAATCCCTCTTCC
This sequence comes from Claviceps aff. humidiphila group G2b, assembly GCA_018360325.1. NCBI lineage: Eukaryota > Fungi > Ascomycota > Sordariomycetes > Hypocreales > Clavicipitaceae > Claviceps > Claviceps aff. humidiphila group G2b. The sequence continues at coordinate 11,506 of SRQG01000277.1, read as the reverse complement.
ATTCCCAACGGCATCTTGACTACTCGACCGCCCACGCAGCTGCCTCAAGCGCCGCAACTGCTCTCTCCTCTCATGGCGCCGCATCTTCTCCTCCTGAAACACCTTACACTCATGCGTCATCTCCTTAGCCTCCTTCATCTCCTTCAACGCGCCCTTGATACCCAGGGCCGCAAGACCCACAGAGGCAGCATCCTTGATGAGAGAATTTGTCTTGAGATCCTTGGCGTGCGAGGCACTGAGACGGCCTTCCTGGACGGCTTTCTGACGGGCTGTTCTCCTTTCCATGCTTTGGTAGACATTGTGGGCGGCGTGGATGGTTGCTACGGTGGCGAGACCTGTGCTGATGAGTTGCTTACCTCGCATTTTCTTTGCCTTTTTTTCATCTTCCTCCGAGTCGCCGAGGGATGATTCGGAGGCGTATCCACTGCGGCTTGCGCCGTGTCGACGGTTGCTGGCGCGGGTTGGTCGTTCGTATTCGTAGTCGCCGCCTCCGCCTCCGCCTCTTCCTCGGCCTCCTCCTCCACCGCCGTGACTGCGTGAGTCGGGTTCATATCGAGGCGCATCGTATTCGTATTCGTCAGAGTATCGGCGTGATCTTCGTGAAGATGCTGTGTCGTCGAAATCGTCGTGGTCGCGACGGCGGGGGTAGTCGTCCGCTGGTCCGGCTCCGCTGCCGATTCCGAGCTTGGCCAAGCTGTTGCGGGCCTTGTCGACGACGCTGCGGCTACGACTGCGGCGGCGTTTGTCGTATGATTCGCCGTCTCTTGAATCGTAGCTTCTGTCCCGGCTGCCACCACGGCTGCGAGATCGAGAGTGGTGATCAAGAGCTGCTTTGGCGCCCAGGGCACCTAAGCCGGCTGTGGCCAGCGCGGCAAGACCACTTGCGCCGCCGCCGCTACCCCCACCACGTGATTGAGCTCGAGAGCGGGAGCGGGAGCGGCTGCGTCCAGTGACCTTGTCTTCTTCAATATCCCTCTTGGAGCCGTTAATCAGGCGGTTACCGACCAGGCCACCAATGACTGCTTCGGCGATACCCAGTTTGCCTTGTTTCTCGCCCATGGCGGCATCCACGGTCGCCGCACCAGCAGCAGCTGTAAGAATTCGCTTCGTCTTCTCGCCTTTCCAACCTCCGGGCTCCTTGGAAACGCGGAAAGCCTCCGTGGCGCCGGCCAGAAGCGATGCCATGGCGGCTTGTTGAATCTTGTTCGCGTTTGTGCCACCAGCTGCGCGAGTATGTGTAGACCCAGCGCGAGACCTGGTAGGACTTCCACCACGACTGCGGCTATCGGCGTATCGGTCATCGTCCTTGCCACCGCTCGTGAGTGTCTTGACGGCAGCCCCTAGACCAGTCGCCGCCAGCGCGCTCTCGAGAAAGTTCTTGTGGCCCTTTTTGCTCCTCGCGTCGCCGTCGCCGTCACCTTCGTCGGAGTAGTACCCAGAGACGTATCCATCACGACCGCGATGGAGGATTAACTGGGCCTTTTGGTCCTTTTTGGCCTGCTGCTTGCTGTAGTACTCGGCGCCCTGGTATCCAGCCAAGGCGCCGAATCCTGCCAGGGCGACGGAGGAAAGCGGATTGCGATTGACCTCAAGACCCTCTTGCTTGGCCTCGTAGCGATCAAATATTTCCTTGCCGCCTGCGAGAAGGGCAGCGCCCGCCACGGCAGCAATAACCTTGTCCTGCTTGGACATGCTCTTGTGCTTGGACCGACGGTCATCGTACTCATAGTCGGAACCAGCGCGACGGCCGCCATGATCATAATCGCGGGGGTGGGCGCGGGCGCGGGGCTGATCGTAACGAGGATCGCGACGATAGTCATAGACTTCATCGTAGTACCGCTCATGATCGGCGGAGCGAGCTCTGTGGACATCGCGCCCAGAAGGCAAGGGGAACTCGCGGCGGATCTCCTCAACCGACACATCGCTATCCTGTCGAACACGCGGGATCAAGTCTCTGGAAGGCAAGGTCCTTCCATGGTCACGGGGATCGGCGTATCGAACGTCCCTTTCGTCTCGCCGCTCCTCTCGGACATATCGACGGGGAGGCTCCCGATCGTACGGGTCGTAGCCGGCCATTCCGGCGGTGTGCTTCGCGGGTGTTGTTGGCTGTAATACGATATAATGTGAAGTTGTGCAATGGAATCGTGAGCTGCAGCGTTTCAAATGCGTGACACGAGATGAAGGAGAAACGAGGACGAAGGGAAACCTGAGTATCAACTGCGTGACGACGTCAGGAAAGTGGAAAGTGGACAATGGCGCGGGGCGGGTGCAGGTCAGGGACACCCGTTCAGCGGCGTAACAAACAATGGGCGGCTTTTTACGTGGAATTACTCCGTATGATACAGGTGCAGGTATGTACATATGTATGTATGTACACGATACATAGCAGGAAAACGCAGCCGGCGACGGCATTCAGCGCGGGAGGCCGCCTCTACCGCCTCTACCAGCCACCCATTATTAACCCCCCGTGCAGTACCGTGCGGCATTTTTTGCATACAGGTACGCTATCAAGGACGATGCCGAAGAATTCAGGGAATCCACGCACAGAATCAGGATAGATCAGGCTCGTGCTTGTCCAGCGATCAGTCGGCTCTAGCGATCCTCGTGCTGCCCAACTGCGGAGTCGCAGAAAGCCCTAGGTACCTACATTCAGGTACATATATCATACAATGCATAGGTACATCACCAGCATGCCACGCGTCCGCTGTCATTTTGTTTCAGCCGCGTCTGACCGAATATGTCCTGCTGCGACATCTTGCTCGCGGCCTTGTGGTCCCAAGGAAATGTTCAAATGTTGTAACTTGTAAGTTGTGCGGTGTTGGTGTGGTGGCGCAAGCATGACGTCACGTCAAATGTCACGAGAAAGGTTGCATCGCCCCACGTTGTCGTCGTCGTTGGCTGGCCACGATAGGTACCTAAGGTACCTAATGTACCTAGGTGAATAGGTATCCGGGCTTCCCTTCGATGGTACAAGCATCACAGAATACTTCGTAGACCCATCACCATTGATCAGAGACGCACGGGTACTACCTACTGCGAGTTTGCTGCGTTGCGTACGAATCCTGCATGTAGATCCCCCGCGTTACGAATTTCATCGCCGTGCGGAGGGACATAGCTTGCGCCCATATAAGCCATGCCGAACCCGTGATGAACTCAGGCAGAAGCTGTTGCACAAGGAATTAGGCAGTTTACCAGCCACCCTTATAAATAGGTATGTTCTGCCTGCTACGATAAACCTTATATATACCTCTTCGTACACTCGTCAAAACAGCGACGCTCGACGCACTCAGCTATCCTTAAACCCCTCTTACAAGCATGAAGACTACACTCTCCCCATCGCTGTGCCTCATCCTGGGCCTCACAGCCCAAGGAATGGCCCATACCGGCGAACAGTACGTCTACAATCCATTCCGCGTCAGGGATCAAGTCGCCTGTGAATGAATGTTGACCAACTCTCAGCACCGACTCCATGTCTCTCCCCACCGAAACAGACGCCATATTCTCCATCTTGCCCGTCTCACCCATACCGCCCTTTTCGCTCTCAACGCAACTTCTACCCTCTTGCTCCGACGACTTCTCCTACTCTCAAACCTTTACGGACACTGCCTCCCAGACGTACACTGAGTCTGAAGCACCCACCACCATTGGGCATATCACGGGTTCTGCGACTCCGCCAACGGGTACTGCATCAGATACCAGCGCGGCTTCTTACACGTCTTCCGGCACGGGTTCTACCACAGTTTCTACTACGGTTTTTACTTCGGCTTCCACTGGTACGGGCACAGCCACGGCCAGTCAGACTTCTACGGCTGGCGCTGCTGCTGTTGCGCCGCCGGCATTCGGGCATTACGTTGCTGGGCTGGGTGTTATGGCGCTTGCGGGCTTGGGGATGGGTGTTGCTATTTGAGAAGACCTTGATCAATCAGTTCCAAAGCACTCTAATGTATTACGCACTCTGAAATCTATCACGAATTTTGGATCTATCACTCACGCATGCCGCATGGCCATGGACGATACTGTCATGATTACGATCTTTTACACAGCATTATACGAGAAAGCACAGAAATGGATAGATGACTGTCTTTTACTTTTACTACTCTGCATATATGGTTGAGAATAAAACTCCCTATTTGCATCCACCGATCTGGTCTGGTCCCTGGCACATATTGTAGTTCTCGCCCACTGTCTTCTCATGGGCTTCGCATAGGTAGCAAAGCCTCATGCATACTTCTTCCAGTGCGCTATGTCTATGGTGTGACTCAAAGCTTAAGTAAGCACAAACTCGGCAACATCGCGAAATCGGAAAGGGGACGTGAGAGTTTGACAACCCTCTCCTTACAAGACGCAGACAAAATGGACTGTATGTACCTATACGTGGTCACAGCAAGTGCAAATACTAAATAGCCTTTTGGCTTTATCTCATATTCACTTCCTACTTCCCTTCTTCTTAACATGAATGAACAGAAACGCCGAATCATGCACCTCTTTCCTCTGGTGCTGCCATCAAACCATGAACTCACGCCAAGTGAACAGTGGGTGTTCTGAAACACCCACTTCCAACGGACGGAATCAACCAATTTTTTTTTTCTTATACGTTTTGCTTCATACAATCTATAACTCCTGTGTTCGATATCCACCTGCCCCCACGACAGCCTGTGCCAACTGAATCAGGAAGAGCATCAAAGCCAATCTCCGTAGAAGGTCTAGAAACGAAAGACGGGAAAGAAGAAAAAAACAGGCAAAAAGGCAAGAACGTGGGCAGAGATTATAGGAGAGCTGCGTAAAAACATAGAGCGTAACAACATGCTATCATTGAAAATGGTATTTTTTTGTGGCTTTATATGTCATTGCCCTCCCTTGGGCTTCAAAAACAAAGAAATGAAGACAAATTGAGAATAAACACAGAAAACATGTATCAAAACAACCGACCGTACCAACGAAAAAAACACAAGTAAACGTATACAGAGCCATCATCGTGTGCATCTGTACATACATATGCATCCTTTTCTTTCCTACATCCCATCAAAACCCCTCCCTCATGCTCTTCTTCCCAAGAACTAGCCCCCATTCCTAGTCTCTTTGCTCCTTCAAGCACCAGATCTCATCATAGCTGGTGGTTCCCGTGAGTTATCATTTTGCCTCGTAGACGACCTCTCATAAACTCCCTAGGTGCGTTCCCCAGTTGTCCCACAATGCAAATAGGCCCAAGGAGTAGGTAGGCCCATGTCTGAACAAGGACGTAGTATGAGAGTTAAGAAGACGTTGTCCATTTGTCACCCCTCAAAGGGGGGATCATGGGAAGTAGCCCCTTGCGCCAGGATAGACTTCCGAGAGAGATGCACATCGTTTGTCTGCCTGAAAGTACTGGCCAAAGCACGGGGGGCATTATCTCAACAAGCCAAGCCCGGAAGCTCACTTGCCCAAGTCCCCCCTTTGTTTGAAGGAACCCCTGGCTGGCCAAGAATCAGTATCCGGAACTTGATGTTCCCTGCTTCCAATAGAATAAAAGATCTGAAAGGGGAGAGCATCACCGAAAACAACAAGCAGAACAGCCAACCACAACGACGCGAAACCATAACAAGAAAGGAGAGAATGAAACAAAGTGTTCCGAAGCGAAAAACGCTTCCCTTGGGAAGAGAAAGAAGAAGAAAAGCCTTTTCAACCAAGGAAAAAGCAGCCAAAGATGAAAAATAACACCCCAGTCCCGACCGTGCAGTCCAGCCTGTGTTGTCGGCACAGAAACTTTCTCAGCAAATGACAATCAAGAAAATTAATAAATAGAAAAGAAACACCATCTCTTTGACCAAGATTCCAATACGACCGTGCGTTAGTTAGATTGGCGTCTCGTCCATCTCGTCCGTCTCGTCCCATCCACATCGTCACCCACCTACTCCACTGGCGAATCAAAAACTCCATGAAGCCTCAGTTGCGCAAACTCCCCAACTGTGATCGTGTGACTATCGGCTGTCGTCACATTGATCGAAGAGAAAGACATCGTGGGCTTGATTCCCCCTCCCCTCGCCTCTCCGAGTCTGAGCCATAACAGTACACGGTACGCCATACCCAGACGAAGTCAGCAAGGTAAGGGAAACAAGGAACCACCACACTCGAACTCATTTTGTTTTGTTTAAAAAAAAAGAAAAAAAAGGGGAACCAAGATATCAAAATCAACCTTAGGTCGCCATCTATGCCTCGGAGCCCATTCGCAAATTTTGCAGCAGCACGTTTTCTTCCCCATCATACCTCCTGCCGGTGGACCGATATCGATTCGAAACGGCTCAAAAGTCTCTGACAATTGTTTTCCGACATGCCCCTCCATCGTTCATTGTGTATTCCCACAAATGCCTGCCACCTTTTGGCCGGCAACTTTCGGCTCACCTGATTATGTTGGTGAAGCGATTAGTTTACTCGGCGCTAACGCCATTAGCCGCCGCCATTCCGCCGGCGTTGTGGGATGCGTGATCAAGGACAGACTCCCCGCCGTGAACTCCCAAAAGAGCTGATCCCGAGGGAGAAAAGTCGGGCACATTAGCGGACAGAGGGGTGCTGCTTTGTCCGTTGTGCTCGTTGACGACGCCATTGCCAGGCTGAGCAGAGTTGGGCGCCATGTCGGAGAAAGGATGGAACTGGGGGCCGCCTTGAGGCGAGAAGCCCATGGGAGGAAGCATGCCAAAAGGCGAGGGACCTGCACTGAACTGAGGAGGGCCATAGCTGAGAGGGCGGTTCCGGAAAGTCAGTTGCGAGGGGCCAGCGTTGCGAGCAAACTCATCGCGGTCCTCCAAGGGCAAGACAAAACTCTGCCATCCGTTCCGGCGACGGAGGCGCTCGACATCGTCCTCTCCAACCACAAAGTCAATCTCAGCTGACGTCTCGCAGACGGCCCGAATCATGGCCATGTCCTGGGTCAATTCTCTAATGCGTTTGAACCCAGCAACAAAGAGCAAGTTGACAAAACCTTGCGAGTCCATGCGTTTTCGCAGGTACACATCCTTGCACAAGTTCTCAATCGAGAAGTAATACTCAATCTGGTTCTTGAGAACACCAATCACCATATTATCCCAGTACTGCATGGGCTGTTGGAAAGGAACGGCCGACATGGGGTGCATGGGGAATTCGTAAGAACCGCCAAAAGTAGCCTGGATAGGCGGTAGACGCGTGGCAGCGTTTGGCAGAGACATGCGGTGGAAGTTGTTACCAGCACCGTTTCGGACACGTCCGCCTCTGTGCGGTGGTGCAAAGCCTTGGCTGTGAGAGCCATGCGAACCTTGTCGTGGGGGTGGGCTATATGGGCCCTGAGGTCTTCCGCTGACTGACCCATTGTTGGAGAAGCCAGCACTGTTGTGAGAGTGAGTGTTGACAGTATGGTGACTGCCTCGGCCTCTGTAGCCACCACGGCCCCTTTCTGCTCGACCCTCGGATCGATTATTCTGCGCGTGTTGATGCTGTTGTTGCGACGGCTGGTGCTGGCTTTTCTGGTGCTGCTGTGAGTGTTGCTACCCCGAATATGATTAGCCTCATGCATTGTTGTACAGTGACGCGTTGGTAAAACATGCCACCCACCCCATGCATGCATTGCGTGTGGTTTTTGCAACACAGTAGGAAGGGAGAGGCAGGGCCAAGAAAGGGTTCAAAACTTACAGATTGGGTTGAAAGGGTATCCTTGACCTTATCACCTCCAGGCTGAGCACCCTTCTTTTGTTCCTTGGCCGCAGAGCTTACATCCATCGTTGCTCGCTTGGAAGCAGGCGGAAGGGAATTCGTTCTGCTTGAGCCAGTTGCACTGTCTTTAGTACGTTCTTTCGACTCGGTAGACTTGCTGGCATTCGCGCTAGGGCTGGCGCTTGCACTGACGGGTGCAGTCTTGTCGCTCGGCTGGGCAGTACCGGTGGGAGCGGGCTTGGTGCTGTTGACAGCCCGGGGAGCACCTCGAGGCTTCGAATTGCGCATTTGAGGCAGTTGAGTTTCAAAGCTGACCGAGGGCACATAATCATACGTTACCCACTTCTCCTTCTGTCTCTTGCCCTGGGTACCATCCTCCTGGCTCTCCTTGTCTTGCGCAACGGCAGGCTTGGTAGCAGCAGGCTTCTTTTGTTCCTCCTTGATGGCAATTTCAGGAGTGGGCCACGAGGCCGCGTCTTCGACCGAAGGAGGCAACTCTGATTTGCCGTCCTTGTCGGCCGAGCGCGAGCCTCGGCTCGCATTTCGATCGGATCGCCCAGCGTCTACCCCGGTCTTGCGATTCGACTTGACACCGTTCACGGGTGAAGGTGTGGCTGCATTCTCCTTTGAAGCATTGAGTGTTGGACTTGTAGCAGAAGACTCCTTGGACGGTTTCTTTGCCTCACTGTTCTGAACGGCGGCGGATTCCTTGGGAATGGCCTTTTCCTTCTCCTGCTTGCGCTGGTGCCAGATGTTCACAGAAGGAATTGGAGCTTCGGACAGTTCCACCTTGGGAACCTCTGGAGCGGCTTCTTTTGTTTTGTCAGCCGCAGACGTCGGGTCTTGAGACTGCTTGTCTGACGAGGCCTTTGACTTCTTGCTCTTGCGAGGTCTCCTCGATTCCTGCTCATCGACCGATCGTGTGGCAGTGCTCGAGGATCTCGTTCCCTTGTCGGCCTGCCTCCAAGGACGATCTAATCTTCCAGCATCATCGTCCCGCCGCGATTCGGAGCTTCTCTCGTGGGTAGGCTCAGAGCGCAGGTCGCTCTCGGAGCCGACGTTGCTGGCAACTTCCTGCTTCTCTGGGACAGCTGGCTTCCGTGGTTCGCTCTCGCGGGGGGCGTCCGATGACTCGACTGGAGTTTCGGGAACGGGGGCCACAGGACTGGCAGGACCTTGAGACTGCGACACAGGGTTCGGAGGAGTGACGGATGAGGACGTGCCCTGTCCTTTTGCGGCTTGAGCATAGGAGAAGGTGGAAGCAGACGCCATCTCGTTGGATTTGGCTTCGGCTGTAGAACTCATGCCAATGCCGAGATTTTGACCAAAAATAAAACAGGCCACAAACTCGAGGCCTTGGAATTGTCGACTACGGGCGAGTTGACCACGCTCCCCAACCGGGGTAAAGTAGACAAGACTTGGGCAAAAGATTGACTATCAAAGTCTTCCGAAGACCAAAGAGATGTAGACTCGTTACAGCAGCAGAAAAGTGATTTGTTCTGCCACGTTTTTAGTCCAAAGCGGTTCTGGTGCGAGGTACGCTGTCGATCGACCGTCTCCTGTACAACGATGACTGGTTAGTGTTGAAGAAACAAGGCTCACAAGGCTCGTCTTTGTGCTGATTATCACTGCTTCGCGAACCCAGAACAGACACAAGTATCGACAGCAAGAAGGCAGTGAGGAAACAAGGATAGGGAGCGGCCAGATTCGTAGGCTACGTACAGTCGGACCAAGACAGAGAATGTGATCAGAAGTCGATTGAGAACGGCGGATGCTCAAATGGTGAAGCACGGATGGATAAGCCGGATCTCGCTTGAATCCGATTGGGGTGAGAGAAGACCGGTGCAGCCGTCAGCGTCGGCAGCAGAGGTAAGCGTACAAAGGTACCTGAGGACAGGACGCAATTCTGTAGCACTTGAGAGAGAGCTCGGCTTTGCAAGCAGACGAGGCCAGGCAAACGAGGCAAAATTGGCGACCGGACAAAGGCTACTTGAGTTCGCTTCGGTTTGCCAGTCACACGATCTTGGTGCGTGAAGTACGCCAGCGAATGCTCGAACCGTCGAAGCGTCTTTGCTCGCGTGCAGTCGGTCTGAAGAGCCCGGTAGGCGACGAGAAGACAGGAAAAGAGGCAAACGGAACGGTTGCCTTGGCAGGAGACAGAGGCAGGGCTTGGCGGAGCGAGCAGTCGAGTCGAAGCAGTCAGACGGGTCTGCGAGAATGCAACGGGCCAAGAGGCTCGACTCTCGAGAGGAGAATAGGAAACGAGGGCAGAAATAGAAAAATCCGACGACGACGATGCAGTAGCAACGACAAACAGGACAACCGAACACGAGTTGTTGGCCAACCGCAACGTCAAAAACCGTGAGAAGATGGCCTGACAGAAATTGTGGTGGTGTATATTTTTTTTTCGGGCAGGAAAAACGAGCGCACACTTTCTCGCACATACGGGGCTACAAAGGAACAAGCACAGGGCGACGCGGGCAGGGCAAATGGCCCATGGGTCGGGGCTTATTTTTTGCTTGTGGGATTTTGGATAAATTTTTCTGACCCAAGAGCCAAGCAAAGGCCCAAGCAACAACAACAACTGCTGGTGAGCCTTGCAGCAGTAACCAGCGACAACCACCATTCCACCACCACCAACTGCCCGCACCATTGCACCAGCCACGAACTGGACCACTTTAAATTGCCCATCCCCAATGATCCCATCCATGATCCGCCCAATGCGCCGTTTCGTCTTCATCACTCATCACTCATCACTCATCAGTGACGCTTCCCCCAGAATAATAAATGACCAAAGTCCCGTTTCTGCTTTCCCCTCCTTTCGTGCCACCGATAGCCGTCTATACCGAGGTCCTGGATTACCTGTCTGGTTCGGTTACGGAGGACTCGGCCTCGCTGGCTCAGCTACAGGTCGGGCCTCGCGTCCTCCCTGGCGTCGGGCAAAGGCAGGGAGAAGTGAAAACACGACATTGTGACACCCGAAACTTGAAAGGCCTGCGCCTGAGGGAAGAGTTCGCATCCCGAAGGAGGGAGTCTAAAAAAGTCCGCCCTCCTTAAAAAAAGAAAAGAGGGCCTCAACGGAATCGTTTGGTTGGTCAAAGCGGGCGCACGTGATCCAGAACTTGACCCAAAGGCAAAGGGCAGATGGCCTCGCCCTCATCGGTTCCATTCATTCGACTTCCGACCTAATAAATGCCGCCTCCTTCCGCCTGCTCCGAGCCATGATTCAGCTGTCTTTGCTGCTCTCTCGGCACTCGACTGAGACTCCATTCAGCCTGTTCAGCCTGTGTTCTAATTTTGTTTACGGAGTGCTCAGTACAACATAGGTATGTAGGTATATTCATTGCCGCGGTCTTTATGTTATGTGATGTACGAGAATATCCCGGCTCGCTAGATCCCGTCCGTGAAGGTGCTGGTTTTGGCCTCATCAACGACAGCCGACCGGCTGGCCCTGCGACCAGTGACAGTCCGTCCATCCGTGTCGCCGTTCCGTCTTCAGTCTTGAGTCTTGACTCATCCATGTGCGATATGTTCATGGCCGCTTGGATGATGGACAGTAACGCTGCGTTGGTGAACAGTGAACACTGCCTTGCCGGCATGCACCTATCCGTGGTTTGTTGCGCGGCCGAACCCGAGGGCAGTCTTCTTTCTGCTCATCAGCTCTGAAGTCTCTTCGCGCACCACATGCTGAAGCCTGATACAGATTCTGAGCCGTCCGTGTTGAGTAGGTTGGGGTGGGAGACTTTATTCATCCATCACATAACTAATGTAATTGTCCTTCCATCCTTCCCAAAGGGGTTAGTGTATGCAGCCCCCCTGCTAGCGTCATGAAGGTACTTGGCTGGCT
>SRQG01000276.1:0-39948 GCA_018360325.1 Claviceps aff. humidiphila group G2b | reverse complement strand
CCCCCCCCCCCCCCCCCCCCCCCCCCCCCCCCCCCCCCCCCCCCCCCCCCCCCCCCCCCCCCCCCCCCCCCCCCCCCCCCCCCCCCCCCAAAATGGAGTGTTTCCATTGACTTAAGACCTAGATTGAAGTGTGTGAAAGGTCTTCACGTCTCAGGCACAGCACGGAGTACACATGGCCTGGGCCGCCTGGTATGTGACCTGAACACACTGATTACTTCAACACTCTTTACCGTTGTCGACTCAACAGTGAACACCAATTGGCAACAGGAAGAAAGGCTTTCTATCATGCTACGCAATTGTTTGCGAGGACAATCACCGCGAGGACGATCACACTCTTTCCAAGACTTGAATCGTCCTCCCGGGAAACTCGGACTCGAAGATAGGCGACTTTCGTGAATATGTCGGGAAAAACTTATTGCTAGACTCGTGAACGAATGCGAAATGCCTCGAGGAGCTGGGGGCCGAGGCTAGCTGCTCAGGATTGGCCGTCACATAGCTCTGGCCCCTGAACTTGACCCCATCGGAAATATGTTATCTTGCCTCAAAGAGCGTTATATGATGAAGTCGCAGGTCTCTTGAAAATACCTCGAAGACATTTTAACGGATGTGTGGGAGGGAAACATGTAGAATAGAGTTCGTTGATATGCCCATGATTCATCAACAGCATGCCTCACCGTTTTCAGGCGGTGATGACTATAATAGGCAGACCGTATTACTCTAAGTTGAGTGAGGTATCATGTATGAAGCCTCTGGAAATGAAACCATTCGCTTAGGTATATGATATATCTAGCATGCAAAATGACCCGAAAGCGTATAAACGAAGTTGCTGCGTGTGATGGTCAAGTTCAAAATGGGCCACAGGTATCGAGCAATAGGTCTTTGACTCTTTTTTTGCTAAAGAGCGTATGTAGGCTCCTTGCTGTCCGAGGGATCCGGATTTATCTGAATCGTGAATGTTCCCTGTCTAAAGTCGATAGAATCGGATTACGTATGTTCCATTGCTTGTCTCAGCCTTGTGTACATACCGATTTGCTTGCGTCCCGAGTCAGACTCCGTGATGAGTATATTCAAACACCATAGCACGAGGTCGCGCGGGACCTCCGGAACTTGACAGCCAGGTCTAGATTTACCCGGCACATTATCTAGCGGCAACGAATCGAAGCTTCCTGCGGCGTTGAATTTTGATAGCAAGATTGTGTGTATAAAGACAGGCAACTCCTAGCCTCGTACGGATTGTAGAGACCAGTCACCAAGCTCTCATACCATCTAAACATCCTCTATTGTCCAACTGCTTATTCCAAATTTCCAATATCTTCAACACCGCTACCATGAAGTTCAGCGCTATCCTCGGCAGCTTGGCCATCTATGGCCTCCAGGTGCACGCCGTCCCAACAGACTTTGATCCTCAAGCCATCCAGCCCATTGAGGCAAGCTCCCCAATTTCAAAAACACTCGAAGCGAGAGATGGCTACTGTTGCGCCGTACTGTAAGTTTTGCGTCCTGCATGTAGGCTCGTCTGCTGGCCTATATCTTTTGACTGATGTGAAAATAGGCAAGATCCATCGCATAACGTCGCCACGTTCATTCCCCGTGGATCTGGAACGTACAACTGGGTCATCTCGGGCGGAAGTAGTGGCTGCGTGGTAACAGTCCAGAGGAACCCAAATGACTGTACAGGATGGTCATTCAAGCCAGACTGTCCCAAACTTGGTCCTCCTCCGTCTCTCCGCATCGGGATCCGCTCTGCAAATGTCTGCCACGGTTAAGAACTCAAGGGGAAGGTATCAATGATCATGATTGTTGGCTTAACAGGTAGATGTGTCAAACAATCAATGCGCGCATCATTAGGTGTGAGACAAGTACTACGGCCTAATACGAAGTACCTCCAATTCGTTGTGTTCGACGAATAAAAGTTACGTGTTGGCTATGTTGTATCTAGAAACCGGAGAAGAGGAAGATGGGAAAGAAGCGCGTCTACTCCGTATGCTCAATTCCGTTTTCAATCACGTGACCCTCACCACTGTGACCGCGTTCCCTCTCACTGGCAACTTGCATGGGTGACAACGCAAACCCGACCGGTCGCTTTCCACGGACGACCATTACCAATTCACCTAATCCTAACCTTAACTAATAACACCTAATCCTAACCACTAACCGGAATGGGGTACTGGTAATGGTCGTCCGTGGAAAGCGACCGGTCGGGTTTGCGATACCCTCACCTGGATGCCCTACCTCCTCTGAAAAGCGCTTTGCCACTGGCCACTGCCACCACGCTTCCGCCATTTATATCATCGCTCCCTCACACTTCACTTGTAACTTGTGAGATGTTGTTGCTACCTCCTAGGTACTTGTGGAGACACTATTGTGATGGAGGAACGTTCTCTATGAAGTTGTTGTGTCAGGCTGGAATCAGCTGGATTTGCATGATTCTCTTGCTGTTCCTTACTCCGTAGTCACATTTCGTTCATTTGGTCACCATTGACCAAGGCATCTGGAGAGATTGCCCGAGACATCCGAAGTTCAACACAGGGGTCAAGGGGGATGAGTTTGGGCATTTGGTTAAAAGAGTTAAGGGAGCCCACTGAGGAAAGGAAAGGAGACGAAGGAGGGGAGTTGGGTTTTTGTCGTGTTCTAAGGACTTAGTTTCTGTCGTGAGGATCATGATTAAGTATTGTTCTATTTTCCCGTTTTAGTCTGGTAGATCTTGTCAGATATGTCAGTCGTTCTTCTCTTGTCTTTTCTCAGTGAGCCGAGATTCTATTCTTCGTCCGTCTAGACATCCGTTTGACCTTCGTCCGGGTTTCTACCTTTTTCGGCCTTCCGACCTCTCGGATTTTCTTCTACCTAGGTACATACCTTACCTACCCAACATGTTGAAAGTGCATCATACCCTGCCTTCTTTGTTCCTCTGTTCAAAGAATAGTAATTGTACCAATGGTAAAGCAAACCGTGGAAAGTCTCACTCAATACCTTGCGTTGGCTTGTCCTTTTCGTATTACAGCTAGAGCAACAAGAAAGACAAGATAAGAACAGGGCCAAAGACTAATAACTAGAGAAGAAGAAGAAGAAAAGAAGGCCCCTGGAGCCTAATCTCCCTGCTAGAGATGTCGTCCCGGGACCCGAACACAATGTGAACACCCCCTTCCTGAGGCTTCAACAGAACCCTCCATAAATGCCATTATGCATGTCCTGGCACATTTCAGCGCATGTCCAAAGTTTTTTACAGAAGGAATGGTAAGAGAACGAGAAGCATGTATCGCAGGGTATATTATATATAGGGGTATAGACAGTTGCGCCCACTCTCTTGTGCAACAATTGCCAATTGGGCAACGAATGATTCATTGTTTGCGTCCTGTGCTAGACTCCGTGATCAGGGTTCTGATACATATATCATAACACGAGGGTGCGACGGAACTCCGGATGTCAGACCGGATCTTGGCACTGGGCAGCCAATTTGACATTTAACCGGCGGCCAGTGCATTACCTACCTGTACTCCGTAACATGCATACCTATGGACCATGATTTAGCGGCAACGATTGACGAATCAAAGTTTTATGCAGTGTTGATAGCGAGATATAAAAACGGTATCAGGCGCCAAGCTCTCATACCTGCAGGCTGCTCAACATTGTCTATTGTCCAACTGCTCATTTCAATCCCTTCAACAACGCCACCATGAAGTTCAGCGCTATCCTTGGCAGCTTGGCCATCTACGGCCTCCAAGTGCACGCCATCCCAACGGACCTCGATCCTCAAGCCTTCCAGTCCATTGAAGCAAGCTCCCCAAATTCAAATACACTCGAAGCGAGGGATACTTACTGTTGCGTCGGATTGTAAGCTCTCATTCCCACAAGTAGACCTGCCTGCTAGCCTATCTCTTTTGACTAATGTGAAAATAGTAAAAGTTCAACGACAGATGTCACTGCGTTCATTACCCGGGGAGTTGGAGTATATCTATGGTATCCAGCGATTGGTGAATGTAGGGTATGGATCAATATACAGCCAAATAGCTGTAACGGATGGAAATACAGGGCAGATACCTGCGACGGCCTCGGTTCGCAGATCAACGTCTCGATTCGCCCTGCAGGTGACTGCCACAAATGAGAACTCAGGGGCAGGTATGATGTATCGCAATCCTGCGGGTAAAATTGAGCGAGCGTGAGGAGTTGAGATGAGACGAGATACACGCTCAAAGCCGAAAGTAAAGAACCAAGATCTTGAACAGGTGGGAGGCAGGCAAGAGTCACTCTCATGTGACGAGGTTCGAGTAATTGACAGACAACTGGACGGTCCGAGGTCGTGGAGGCCAGAAAGTAAATCTGATGCAATTAAACCCCCCATTTCGTGTCTTGTTGTGCCATTTGTAGTATCCCTTTCTCTCGCGCTGGGTATGCCCGAATTCACTTTTTGAAGCCAACGTATGTGCCAGAGTGCCTTGCCTTGGTGTTATACCGAACGTTGAAAGGATAATGTTGCACAAGAGAATGGGCGCAGCCGTCTGGCCACTCTTTTGTGCTTTGAGTACCATTATATACCGTGCGACAGATAAGTGTCTCCAGATCACGTGTCGGGTCACGTGTACTCCGTGCTGTGCGTGAGATGTGAGATCCCCGAATAATGTACGGAGTACGGAGTACATACTCCGTGGAGCAGAAATTCACGCACGATTGTGGTCACTGGTACCTAACGTCAAAGCCTCCGCGGAATATGGAAGCAAACCACCGCGGCCCCCGTGACCAACAACGCCGCCGGAGGCATAACCACCCTACTCCAGAGCCTGGTGGCTCTGCTGGATCGACTTGAGCAGACGGGAGGCCGCACTCGGAGCCTGGATCGTGAGATCACGCCCGATGAGAGTGTTTTTGGCGGCAAGGCATTCAGACCAACCGGTTACGCCGCACTACCGGAGTTTATAGTCCATACGGCAACGACCACATTCCAAGAACCCCGCGTATCACTGGCGACCGTGACCACCTACTTCCATAGGTGTCCAGTCCTTGTCGCGATGGGTGACGTAGAGATGGCCTTGGTACGCCGAGCTCTGTCGAGCTCCCAGGGTCACTCCCGTCCCGACATATGGTGAAGGGGTGGGATGTTGAATCGCAGACAAGTGTCGATGTGACGACGAGACGTTCAAGGATGAACGAGAGCGCATCGTCATGATTGTCAGTTACCGAATGAGACGCCGGCCAAGCTATTCAACTCGCGTTACATCTCTGCTGAGAGCCCGTTCCGTTCAGCTGCCGAGGTGATAGCCACGCTCACTGGCGTGTATCAAGACGGCAACCAGGCTTCCCGCGCTGGCCGACCAAGTAAATACCGTTCAGGGTCGACTTTCGCTCCGTTTGCATGATCTTTGCTTGGTCGGCCGGACCATTGACGCGACCGATGAACGGCTTTATGTCTTCCCCCTGCCTCGGGTCGTACATCAGTCCTTCCAGCTTCTTGCGACCGCCACGGCCGTCTGGTTGTACCGGATACGACTTCTGACGGCCAGACCTACTTGAGAACCGCGTTGATCAGAGAGGCG
The DNA here is from genome assembly GCA_018360325.1 of Claviceps aff. humidiphila group G2b. Classification (NCBI taxonomy): domain Eukaryota; kingdom Fungi; phylum Ascomycota; class Sordariomycetes; order Hypocreales; family Clavicipitaceae; genus Claviceps; species Claviceps aff. humidiphila group G2b. The sequence continues at coordinate 34,420 of SRQG01000276.1, read as the reverse complement.
CACGAACCGAAGATTTTCGCACATTCTGGTCGCCATAAGATCCTGGAGCTGATCCGACAGAATTATACCTGGCCCACGCTTCGCCAGGACGTTGCTCGATGTCTAAAAGACTGCCGGACGTGCGAGCGTACCAAAATCCGGCACGACAAAACCCCAGGTCTCCTACATCCGCTCCCGCTGCCAAAACACGTCTGGGAGGAGGTCGTTGTTGACGGCAAGGACATGCCCAAGGACCGCCACGGCTACGACTACGTCTGGGCCTTCGTTTGCCGCTTCAGTAAGGTCATCCTACATCTCGCCGATTACAAGATCGATACTGCCGGGACTCTTGCCACTCGGTATTTCCGCTACGTTTACCGCCTGTTGGGAGTGGCGACTATATGGATCAGTGACAACGCCGGCCCCTTCATCCCCGACTTCATGGAGACGATCAACAAACTGACCGGCCGCAAACCCAGAGAGCGGTTGAGATCACCAATGCGGAATTGGACAAGATGATGCGCCCGTACATGACGATGTATCGAGATAACTGGAGCGAAATACTGCCGGCAGTCGATTTCGCTCACAACGTCGCCTCGCATGCCAGCATTGGGATGCCGCCGCTCAAAGTGTTACTCGGTACCGTGCCACGCAACCCACTCTTGATCCCGTTACCGTCAGTTGATCTAAATAACGACCCGCAACGCACCGCCCAACGGTTTATTGATCAAACCAAGACCGTACGGGACCTAGCCGTCACCAACACCGCGCGCGCGCAGGAGGCTCAGGCCCTCCAGGCGAATAAGAAGCGCCGTCCTGTCGACTTCGGTCCCGGGGACATGGTATACGTCAGCAAGAAGGGTACATATGCGCACCGAGTCGCCCAGTTTGAAGCTTGATTCACAGTGGGCTGGTCCGTGGAAGGTCTTGGAGGAGAGGGGCTACATGTTTGTGGTGGAGACGCCGCCCGAGTATAAGGGCAGCGACCTGTTTCACGCAGACTGCCTACGCAAAGCCTCAGATAACTAGCTGCCCCAGCAAACCGCCGGTCTTGAAACTTCTGAAGAGATCGACGGCGAGCCTCAGTGGGAGGTTGAGCGTATTCGCGCCTCGCGTCTGTTCGGCCGAGGCAAGACACTGCAGTACCAAGTCGAGTGGACCAGCTTGGACCCGGATGAACAATGGCACAACACTAGCCCCAGCTGCTCGAGACATGTCGCATTCGCAGGCCTCTGGAAGATGTTGCAACGGATGTGTGGGAGGAAACATGTAAAACAGAGTTCGTTGATATGCTCATAAACAGCATGACCGTTTTCAGGCGGTGATCATTGATGACTATAGCAGGTGGTACTCTAAGTACTGAGTGAGGTATGTATTATAAAGCCTCTGAATGTGAAAGCATTCGTCATCTCTACCTAAGCATGCAAACTGGCCCGAAAGCGTATAGATGAAGTTACGGCGTGTGATGGTACCGTTCAAAATGAGCCACAGGTATCTAGCAATAGCTTTCTTCTTGCTAAGGAGCGTACATAGATTCCTTGCTATGATGCTATCTCAGAAATCCAGGATTAACAGGAACGTCCCCTGTTTGAAGTCGATACAATCGGATTACACATGTCTATTGCTTGCGTACATATTTGCCTGCGTCCCGAGACAGACTCCGTGATGAATACATATTCAGATATCATAACACGCTACGGAGTATACACGAGGGTGAGCGGGACCTCCGGAACTTGACAGCCGATTCTACATTTACCCGGCGCACGTATAGCGGCGACGAACCGAAGCTTCCTGCAGGCTGCAGTGTTGACAGCCGGAATCCGGGGGACCGGGATACATATAAAGACAGGCAGCTCCTCGCCTTGTGCGGATTGGGGGGGCCAAGTCATGCCAACTAAACATCCTCCATTGTTCAACTCCTCATTTAAATCTTCTCAATAAAGCCACCATGAAGTTCAGCGCTATATTTGGCAGCTTGGCCATCTATGGCCTCCAGGTGCACGCCATCCCAACGGACCTCGATCCCCAAGCCATCCAACCCATTGAAGCAAGCTCCCCAATTCCAAATACACTCGAAGCGAGAGATACTTACTGTTGCGTCGGGTTGTAAGTCTTTCGTCCTGCATGTAGGCTCGCCTGCTAGCCTATATCTTTTGACTGATGTGAAAATAGGCAAGATCCGTCGTATAACATCGCCAGCTTCATTCCCCGGGGATCTGGAACATATTATTGGGCCGTCTCGGGCGACTATGATGGCTGCGTGGTAATGGTCCAGAGGAACCCAACTGACTGTAGAGGATGGACATTCAGGGTATTTGGCTGTCCCGACTTTGATCCGTCTGTCAACGTCGCGATCCGTCCTGCAGGTGACTGCCATTAAGAACCCAAGAGGCAGGTATCGTAATCATGCGGGTAAACTTGAGCGAGGCTCGAGCGTGAAGAGCTGAGATTGGATGTACTCTCAAGGCTGGAAGTAAAGAATCAAGATCTAGAATAGGTAGATGTGAGGCAGGCAAGAGTTACTTTCATATGATGACGTTCAAGTTAGTGATGGACAAGTCATAAACCAGCTGTCTAGACGCAAAAATGCAAATCTGATGCAAATAAAGCCCTCGTTTCGGCAGATTGGGACACAGCCGTCACAGCATCCTTTTCTCCCGGTTACCGTTGATCAGATTTGTGTTTTTGCCGGACTTGACTCCAAAATGGCAATGCCCGAATCTTCTTCATGCAGCCAGATGCAAGATTTTTGGCCATTCGATACCAGCTCATTCCCCTGTTCAAAGAATAGCAATGGTTAGAACAAAACGTGGAAAGTCTCAACCAACACCTGCGTTAGCGTTTTCCTTTTCCCATCACAGTTAGAACAACCAGAAAGAAAAGATCATAACAGGGGCCATAGACTACAGAAGGAGAAAAAAAAAGAAGGTCCCTGGAGCGGCGAGCCTAGTCTCCCTGGAACCCTGCTAGAGATGTCCCAAATACAATGTGAACACCCCCCTTCAACGGAACCCTCGGTCCCTCCATAAATCCATGTCCCGACACAGTTCAGCGCATATCCAAAGTCTGTCACAGAAAGCAGTGAGCACTCGCAGGTACAGCGAAGTCGACTTTTCTTTAAAGTAAAGCGGAAAGTCAGAAATGGAAGCGTGAACACAAGACAGGTATGGCGACCGCCGACAACAAAAATTGATAAGATGAAGGCTACGAACGCCCAACGAGGTTTTTCTCCATCAAAGTATGCACCTGTTTGTCCAAGAACAAAGACGTCCCAAAATAGAGGTACACAAAGCTGTGTGCATTCGACATGAAACCAACGCCGCCAGACCAGAGACCTCTACTGTCCACAACTCCCAACCAAACAGCCCCAAATCAAATAACATGAGTATCAAATCATAAACACCCTGAAAATGCATCTCTGGCCTCCTGAGTAGCCTTCTGCCACTCCTGTGCCGCCTCTTCCCGCTGCCCCTGCACCTCATATGACTGCGCGAGCATGCCATCCGCAACACTCTGCCAGAGCATATTGCCACTCCGCTGGGCCTGTTTCGATGCCGCGCGCGCGCTCTTGAGGGCCTGTTCCCCAATGACGTTCTCGAAGAAGCGGCTACGCATGATGCACAGTGTGACGGCGGCGCCGAGGATATTGCTGGTCACCTTTGAGCCGGACAGGGCGGCTTGGATGTGCTGCTTCTGCTGGCTGAGTTGCTGCGGGGGGTCCGTGTCCAGGGCGGCGATTACGTTGTACCAGGCGGTGCGTAAGTCAATGTTCCAGTGGTTGGTGCAGAAGGGTTGCAGCTGCTCGATAAGCTCGTGGGTTTGATGGTCGTTTCGGTAGCTAGGGTGCTGCATGATCCAGAGCCGGTTTAAGCCAGCCAGGAGCGCCATCTCCCAGTGGCCGGCTCGGACGCCGTTGGGCGTTTGGGGAAAGTGGAAGCGTGGGCTGCTGAAGATATCTAGGGCGCGCTGGAGGTCTCCGGTTCCTTGGCTGTAGATTCCTGTCAAGTATGTCGAGAGCAACTCGATCGTGGGCGGTGTGCTCGAGTGAACAAGAGTCTCGAGCTTCAGCATGAACTGCTTCACCTGCTTCCACTGGCAATGACTAGCTGCCAAGAGGCCCAGTAGTGCGCAGAGATAGGCCTGCGCGTCGGATCGCCACGCTCGCTGTCGAATCGCGGTTGATAATGACACCGATGGACCGTACGGTATGCCGGCGGTGAGTTCGTCCCCTGGTGTTCAAAGTACGTCAGTCCCAGTCTTTCTTGTGCTTGGCTACCACCGTCTGAAGCTTCAGTAAAAGACTGAGGATACTTACATGTCTCGAGAATCTTGACTCCTTCCAACCAAAACTCAGTAGATCGACGACCTTGTGAGGAGGGCTTGTGCATGCTGACCAGACCGCTCAGGGTAAATCTAGAAATCAACAAGTACTATCGTCAGCGCAGCCCTGAACGTAAAGTCCTTATAAAATCGCCATCAACGTGGAAATAACATACACCAGCGACCTCAGCTCGACTTTGGTCATAAAGGTCATCACCACAAAATCCATTTCGCCATCGCCTTCTCCCCCAGGGCGGATAATGGCCGATGTCTGCTCGCTGACAATTTTAGCGCCGGAGGATTGTTTGTGGACCGGTATCTGGAAATCAGCCTTGATATTGTTCCACTGCTCGCATTCGTCTAGTCTTTGCTGCAGGAGTCGTAGTTTCTGCGCTGTTGCGTCCGGCTGTTGGTGATGCAGGCTCGAAGAGAAATCCAGTAAAAGCATCAATACGTCCAACTGCATAATCTTGACGGTGGGGTCCAGCTGAAATTTAGCTGCTTGTGCAATACAAGAGTTGACGCGCTCAACGTTGCTGTCCTTGGACGTTTTGAGAAGCGTCAGGCCTTCCAATATGGACGCAAACACTGTCATGGCGTTGTCACCCCTTAGGTTGGCTACATTTTGCACGGCTCGGATATTTTCCAGCGCGCCTGCATCAGATACATTCCCCATGCTCATGTAGAACGTCGACTTCAATAGTCGGAATGCATAGTACCACGGAACGTGTTTAAACCTGCCGGTATGTCAGCTCACCCTCACCCCGGGGATTTTCATCACGCGATGCCGGCTTACGCTTCACAGTCAGATATGTGGCCATCGACAGCCTTTAAAGCTGCCTTTTGATTTCGTTGGAAAAGAACCTTGAGCATCAAATACTGCATGCAGTATTTCAAATCGATCAATCGGTGCTACAAATATGTTATTAGTCACTCGAGGGCAATATGCAGAACACCTCAGCAGGTACAGATCGCAAACATACCTTGTCACAAAGGGTGATACCTTTTCCGAGTGCCGTTTCCGCCTCCATCAGATTCTCCGTTTCCTCCTGCAGAATTGCGGCATACCTCATTCGCAGCCGAGCCTCTTCTCGTGGCGCAAGCTTGCTATTCTGCAGCGCAGCTTCTAAGCAGGAGAGAGCGGTTGCGATCAGCCTTTGATATTCGTCAACGAGCTTGGAGTCGAGAGACATGGCTACGTCGTGCACAGAGCTGCGAGCTTTTCCGAGACATTCCTCTGCAATCGCCACCATGAGTGGGGTGGTGTTGATAGGCCGAGGTATCGGGGCTGGTGAACGCTTTATTATGCCCGGCGACCTCATCGACAGCGCGGGCGAATTGGTCACGGACGAGTGCGGGCTGGACTTCATGCGCACAGATTCGATCTTCGGCTCCGGACGGACTTCTTTCTTGGGCTCTGTCCATGGCTCTTGTTTCACTTGTAGCTCCTGCTTTTGGGTATTCTTCATCGTCATCTGCTCCTGCGTTGACGAGGTCTTCACGCTTGTGACTGGCTCAGTATCCGCTGCATTCATACACGGCTCCTCGACCTCCGGCTTCTCCTCCTTGGGCTCGGGATCTCGCGATTTCTTGTCCCATATGTGAAAGTCCCCCATCGGAAGTGGAGGTAATGGTAGGCGAGGAGGAGGGGCGTTAAAAATGTCTAGCGGGTTGACAAAATTCAACTGTTCCGGTATTACAGGCGGCGGTGGCAGTTCGTATGATGGTTCCTCGACTAGGGGATGTGGATCTGGATAGAAGTCTGGTTCTTTTGCGGGCTCCGGCTCGAGTTCCGGTTCCGACTCCTCTTCAGCCTCCGGTACGGGTTCAGGCTGCGACTTGGGCTCCGGTTCAGCTCGAGGTTCAGGTTCAGGTTCAGGTTCAGGTTCAAGTTGCAAATTGTGCGTAGAAGGCAGTTTTCGCACAGCATCTTGCATAGGTTTCCGAGGTACATGCCGTGATTTAGGAGGTGGAGGTGTATGATGATGCTGATTATAGAACTGATGGTCTTGTGGTTGTTGGTACTGATTCTGATTCTGATGTTGGGATCCAGGATGTGGCGATGCTTGCGGTGAATGTGCCTGACCGTTTGAGAGAGGCCTCTTTTGCGGCTGCGGCGGCGGCGGTGTTGAGTCAATGTGCTGATGAAGTAGTTGTTTTTGTATCGGCGAAGGCACCGTGTACTGGCTCGATGGGCTCTGCAGCGACACTTCCCGCTGCATCTGCGACGGTAACAACGATGATTTTCTTCGCTGTGGCGTTGGCTGTTGACGTACTTGAGGCGAGCTCATGTGCTGGTGGGCGAGCTGTTGCTGCTGATACATCATCTGCAGCATTTGCTCCGATACTTGCTGCTGCTGCTGCTGCTGCTGCGGCGGCGGCGGCGGTGGCGACTGCTGTGACTGCTGCTGCTGCTGCATCAAGGGCGAGGTATTCCTGGACTGTTGGATCCCCACCATGTTCTGCCTCGGCGAAGTATGTCCCAAAAACTGCTGGTCTGGTGAGGAATGGGGCTGAGACTGGGGTTGCGGCCACAAGGATTGCTGCTGCTGCTGCTGCTGAACTTGCATCTGTTGTTGTGGAAGGGCATATGAATCGAAAGTCTGGGATGCCAAAGCGCCGTTGATGCCCATATACTGGTCTATGGACTGATGCTGCTGAATCTGTTGCTGCTGCTGACGCTGTTGATGCTGCTGAATCTGTTGCTGCTGCTGGCGTTGTTGCTGCTGCTGAAGCTGTTGTTTCTGTTGAAGCTGTTGTTGCTGCTGAAGCTGTTGTTGCTGCTGAAGCTGTTGATGCTGCTGAAGCTGCTGCTGCTGCTGAAGTTGTTGTTGCCTCTGAAGCTGTTGTTGCCGTTGAAGCTGTAAGTGCTGCTGGAGCCGTTGTTGTTGCTGCTGACGTTGCTGCTCCGCCATCCGCATTCGCAGCAACTCATCTTGCTGCTGCGCTTGTTGGAACTGACCCGCTTGCTGCTGCTGCTGCTGTTGCTGCAGCTGTTGCAGTTGTAGCTGCTCTTGGCCAAAGAAATGATCGACCGCACCATTCGTGTATTGCGCTTGATGACCCTGCACCTGTTGCGGTGAAAACTGGCCCTCTTGGAAGTTCACCTGGCCACCCAGCATCTGTTGATATTGCGACTGCAGAAGCGACTGCTGCTGATTCTGATGCTGCTGCTGCTGCTGCTGCTGCTGCTGTGGCGGGTGCGGCGGCTGCTGGCCCCCCATCCCCGGCTGCCCCGAAGGCAAAATGCCTCGGTAGCTCATATCCGCCTCGTCTGCATCAGACTACCGACCTAAGCCCTCACGATTGGGACCTCGTCTTTGCGGCACAGTACAACAAGACAGAGCGGCCGAGCCGGATAAAAGCCCCCAAGATGAAGGAGTCGATGTGTCGTTCAATGGTCGGCGCCGGAGCAGCACGTTGCGAGAGCGATCGGTGCGAAGAGCAGAAGCAGAATAGTTATCAACTATGGCGATTAGTTCACGAGAAAAGGGTGCTGGTAGCCGGTTCAGCTGCGTCGCGGGGTCCGATCTGTCCACAGTGAGGGTCGTTCTCGAGAGCGTCGGGCGCTTTGTCCGTGGGCAAAGAGATTGATAGAGAGCGGTGAATCGCGATAGGTAGACGACTTCGGTACGCAGATGATGTCGCTGGGAACTTTGGAAGGGTTGGAGCGGTCGCGTTTCGCGGTTTCGTGGTTTCGCGGCCAGGGATGCGGACGATGTCGCTGAGGATCGCGGCTCCTAGGGGGTTGCTTCAAGGTTGTATTGGGCTTGGTTTGTAGATTGTCTCCATCCCGGGCAGGGGTTTATAGTGTTGGTTGCCCTTCGTGAGATCGAACTTCGAAGGCAAAGCGTGGGTTGAGTGGAGCGCGTCGTGATCAAGTCCGTGCTCCACTTTTTTAGGTCCCAGGTCGGGCTCTGGTTGGGTTGTTGGCAGGCTTGATGCGGCTTAGTGTGGGGTTTGTTTGAGTTCTTGACTCTCGACTTGAGACTGACTTCTTGACTCTTGACTTCGCAACTCGCAACTCACAACTCGGAACTAACTGCAGTACATGCCTCTACATGTATGATGTGACTCGCAACTTGTAACAAACTCGCAAATTATGAATTTGAGATGGTAAAGAAAACATGGTAGCACATAACTTGCAATTCGCAACTCCTCATCACACCATTATACTCTGCAGATCCTGGTCCTCACGACGAGGAAGACGAAATATGATAGTCTATGGCCATGCATCAGGCATCAACGCCGCCGCCCACGATCGCTGCAGGTCCCTCATGCTGATGACAAGAAAGAACGACAGCGCATAACTCTGGCCTGCATCCGGCTTCACCGCCACAAAACCGTCAGTCCCCCCGATTCGACCCAACCGCGCGAACACAAAAATGAACAAGCTCTATTAAAGCTCTATAAATCAAGAATATACCTCCCACTGTCCATACACCAAGTTACCCCGATATACTCCCCCAGATCCATTACATAGGTACCACACATAACCCAAACAAATCAGCCGCAGCCATTTCCCTTTTTCGAATGTTGAAGCCAAAGATAAAGAAAATCACCAACGCCATCCATCGCGAGGCTATTCTGCCTTGCTTGCTATTCAACCAGCCAACCAATATATGATTCAAGAATGCCAATGGCTCAAAGGCCTCTCAGTGCTTGCAGTGTACAACACACACACACACACACACACACAAACAATTATCCCGCCTCCAAAGGGGGGGCCGCGGACTTTGGGCAGACCATCCCCCCTCTCTGAAATCTCCTCCTTCTCTTGAACCTTGCTCAACCCACGCAAACCCACTCCGCAAAGACACACCATCTCGCCGTTCGATCCGCAAGGACCAAACCTCTCCACATACCTCGTTCGGAGCACTTAATGATAGTTTCCCAGGTGCCCCCATCGCTGATATCCTCGTCGCTCGAAAGACCCTTCCCACCTACTGCGATGCCCTTTCGATCTTCTTTCCTCATAAGACGGAGGATCTTGCCCCCTGGTGTCTGAATGGCCAGTTTCGCCGGCTTTTTTCCCGCCACGGTGCCGCTCGCGGAGCTGGGTGCCGAGCCACCAACACTCGACGCCTGCACGCTCATAGCTGAGCTGGGTCGTGCGAACGGGTTCGGACTTGCTCTGTCGGGGTTCGATGCCGGTGTAAGCGCCGAGTTGGGGCCAAGGGCGACCGAATTAGGGTGCTGCCGGATGGCGAAGACAAACGTGTTGTTGAGGGCTAGTCTTTGGCATTGCGGCTGAACAACGTATATGTCGTGCCGCTGGGCGTGAGGCGTGGGATGTCGAGTCACGAATTCGTACGGCGGATTCTCACCGGTGTGCAGAATCGGGAGCGCAAAAGCCAGAGGATGAGGAATGTCTTTGATGCTGTGCATTAGCCCACGCTTTCCGGCGTAGATTTTCAGAATTCCCTGGCCCTCGTCCCCGGGTAGCAGTGCTTTGACCGTGTAGCGCTTGACGCCGTTGTACCATTCCGCCTGTGCCAAGGCTCTCTTCTTGACGATGTCTCCGCTTTCAAAGACGTCGCCGTCTGCGTCCTGCGCATATGCCCGGGCTTCCACCTCGGCGGCGATCTCGACGTCGGCGGGCACGTTGAGCTTGATGTGGACCATTTCCAGCTCTTCGATCCTCGTGACAGCCGTGTTGTAGTCTACCATCTCGATGTCATTGCGGAAGAAGGCAGGACAGGTGCAAGGGAGGTTCAGGAGGATTTCGTGGGCAACAGGTGGCACAACGTGTTGCTGATCGTGGTGCTCAGGTACATGAGTCCAACACACCTCGGTAGGCCTAGCGAGAAACCACCAAGAGTCCGCAGTCGGGCCATTGGTACTCGAATACTGGCTTCGCTTGGGATTCGAAGGACTCGCCAGACAGCAGTCAATGATTCGCCATTCATTGTCTACACTGACCGCATTCCACCAGTGGTTGGATCTCGGGATCGTGGTAAGGTCTGCGACGTCTCCTGGTGTCTTCAAGTAGCCTCTGACGATCTCACACTCCAGACCAACAGCGACGCACATCTCCATCACAAGCACCGCGTACTCTTCGGCACAAGCTCGTTTAGACTGGATGACGCGACGAGTGTCCACCGGTCCCTCGAAGTCTTCCTCCCAGCAAATCTTTTCCGCTACCCAGGTGAATATGGCACGCAGTCGTTGAACATCGCTTCTAAATGGTCGGCACACGTACGCGGTGGCTAATTGAATCGCGGTTGTCATGAGCGGCATGTCTCCAAGAAACCTTGAATTCTTGTCCACTTGGCTGAAATTGATGGACTGGTAATCTAGAGGCTCTCGAACAGGGTTGCCGTCAGCGCCCTCATCTCCTTCAATGCCTTCATAGAGCTCGTCAACAGGGTTCAAGACCGGATGATCGAGAGTCTGACAACGGTCTTGACGCTCATTCTTCTCGGCCTTGCTGAGAGAATTAGATCTGTTCACGTCTCGACGAACTTGGACCCAATCCACACTAGTGTTGCTCCCTCGCTGCAGACCCATTTCACGAGTTGCGTCTGATCCGTACACTGGGCCGCTGAGAGCCGTCATTCTGGAACCCAGAGCGGAGGATGTCCCTGACGGCCGAGGCCGGTTGAACGGTGAAGACCTGAGTGAGTTCCCTCCAGCCGTTGGCGCAGCTGCGAAGCTACCCCTATTACTTGCTACACCCGTCTTCGCAGAGTCGAAGATCTTTTTGAAAATGTTCCTTTTCGGAGCTTTCGGCTGCACCAGCCCTCCAAGACCACCAGTCATGCTGTCTTCCAACCCCGTTTGAGCTCTTCGTGTCCGTGCAGCCGCGTTGCTAGCATGACTACTGTGATAAGTTACGCCTGTAAAGGGAGAGTCTGGACGGTCTAAATCTCCTTCACGTGTGTCCATCGCACTGCGCGTGCGCATTTGTTGTCGCGCCATGCTTCCAGCACTTGTTGCGCTGAAGCCGCCGGCGGAAACGCCGCTCCAAAGAGTCCGAGCACTGCTTTGTGTTGAGGAGCTGGTGTGGCTCTGATTCCCAGACGAGGCATTAGTGGCATTGGTCCTGGTCGTGAGCGTTCTGTCAATGCTGTCGCTAACAGCATGCCCTCTGCCAGTGTCGTACCACGATTTCTGTCGTCTCATTTGTCTCAGCTGGCTGCCAGGAACGGCGGCTGAGGACTTGGGTCTTTGATAAGGCTGACCTTTCGGCGGCGGTGGTGGTGGCATGTCATTAGCTTCTGCATCCAGGTCAATGTCTGCTGCCATCGACTCGCTCACGCTATGTTGATGCATATTTCGCAGCCGCGACTCCATACGCTCCACGTAATTACTGAGAGCCGGCAGATCCTGCTCACGTTCACGGCGACCACTCTGGTAGGACGCCTCTTGTGATGATCCTCCACTCCAGGTCTCGTACCCTTCATCATGCATCGGCAAGCCCATAGAAGTCAAGGGTCTGGCACGATGTGGCTCCTTTCGCCTCGACTTCTGAGCCACGATGTCGAAGGATTCGGGCGCCCACGGGGCGGTGATCTTTGTGTCTGGTTGATGCTCTTGCAATTGCTCTCCGCCCCAACTGCTGCCAAGCCCGTCAAGCTGATCCAACTGCTCCATCACGCTATCCATGGCCTCACGCAGCGGAGATGGCGTCATATGCAGTTCGTCGGCCGATCCCTGCTGAGGTGACCTGTCTATCGGCGTGCGCGGGTGGTCTGAATCGTGATTGTACTCATGATGTTCGTCGTCGGTAGCATAGGATGACTGTCTGGGTGTTTGGTGCGCGTAGTGGAATGAGGCATTGGATTTCTGCCGTGCTATCACCGTGGGCGTATACGGACGGAAGGAGGCATTCGAGGGTTGCCGCGACATGTCGAGAGATGAACTAGCCATGTGCCTGTGAGGAGGCGGTGCCGGAGGAGGCGCATTGTCCGCATCCGAAAGACTCCTTCTATGGTCCATCATGTACGTAAGAGACGCAGCTGGTGACGGTGCGCGAGATCCATAGCCATGGACCACAGGTGGAGAGGGGACCCTTCCAATGGACTCGTGAACAGATCTGTGTGAGTGAGAGTTCGACGCACGATCCTTCTGCCGTGGCTGGCCACGCTTCAATGGTGTATTTGGTGCTGACGCTGATACTGCTGCCTCGACGGGAGGATGGCGATATGACGTGGGAGTCTTCGCAGTGGTGTAGTGCGGAGCCTTGGCATACGCTTCGAACGGTTTGCGGAACGTTTTTGATTTGGCAGGTATATTTTTAGGGCTGCTGGTCTTACTCGAGGGTAACGGGCTGACGGATCGGGTCATGGGACGAAATTCCTCTGGGAGAACCTCGACAAAGTTGGACGGAAATGAGCCAACCGTTCTTCGATCGCGGTAAAGGCGGCCAACCCACCACGATCCATCTCCAGCGTTTAAACATTCGATCAAGTCTCCCTCCATGAAACCCAGATCTCGCTTTGACTACATGAATGTTAGTTTGATTGCAAACAAATCGATTCTCACGGGACACGGAACGTGCAGGCCATCAAGATTCGGGGCTCGTGGGGCTCGTGCAATTGACTCACCTCTCCTCCCCATGAATAGACAGCTCTGCACCAGCACGGGAAGCGCGGTGGAAGCGCACACGGTGGCGGCACCATCTTGATGGTGTGCGCCGAGATCAATGACAGCCGTTGGCGATTGTAAGAAGAGTACAGAGTACGAGTGAGGCTTTTTGCCAAGCTGTCACAGGCGGTGGAGACGGAGCGAAAGTCGGTGAAAGGGTGAGAACCGTTACGATTCCGCCAGGTCGTGATTGTGCAGATGCAGGCGCGGGTCGGTTGCGCTCCTTTGTCTGCGGTACAGAGAGCTAGTTACGAATATGTCGTAACTATCATGCAAAGAGGTGTGTCGCTCCGTTGTATGCCACCAATTGTACACCATTACCAGGGTTCCCCGGCACTCAATGTCCCTAAAGAGCCCGAAAAGCAAGGATGAGACGTCAGAAATGCTGTCAACCCAGCCAGAAGCGCGTAGTGTGGACGTGCAGTTGTGGATGTTGCAGAGTGGACGCGCGGTGTGGACGCGCAGTGTGTAGTAATAAAAGTACGAACGCGTGGGCGCGAAGATGCGCGCCGCGGTGTGGAAAGAAGTTTGCTAGTAGATGTGGCAGCGCGGTGGTTGCGGTTTGGGTATAACGATCGCCGTCCGATCGCTACGTGAAGTCAATTGCCTGCCCGGGAGTCTTGGTGTATTGTGAGAGGCCAATTGTCGGTCAGAGGAGCTCTCCGTCGTCAGACCACCCTTGATCTCTCGAAGCATGACAATGTGGCAACGACGAACAGCAAGCTGCACATCGACGATGGACCAGAAGTCGACAAGGGACGGGCGCCGGGTGGGGCGAGCTAAAACGTCGAGCCCCAGCTGCTGGGAAACAGAGCAGGCTGTGGTTGCCACGACAACGAGCCTCGCCGCCCCTGCATCCGAGTTGCCCTTGTCCGCGGCCAACGCGCTAGAAACGGCAATCCCAGAGCTTGGCAGACCGACACCTGTGGGACCCCACCTGCTGGGTCAGTCGTCCAATGACGGACGGTGATGCAGACGTCACTCGTCGCCTTGCACTGTCACCAGCTGTCGGGGCGGCTAATGAAGCAGCTTCCTTCGCGCAGAATGGAAGCTGCTCCAGTGCTCCTGCCCTCTGCTGCAGGCTGCAGCCTTGGGCACGGGCCTGGCCGGGACGTCGAGGCCGGGGCTCCTGGCATCTGGAACGTCTGATTGTTCCCAAGCACGCGTCCATGAAGCGACATGCAGGCATCCAAACCGTTGCGAGAGTTGCAAGTTGCAACCCCCGGCCGGACTGCGTTGCCGTCGGCGGAGCCAATTGCGCCCAACTGCTGCCCGGCGGCCGTGGGAAGCTGGAACCGTGAACGGCTTCAAATTCACCGAACCCAGCGTTGCAGTGCGGCCCTCCCGATGTGATGTTGTGTGTGACCAAGCCGAGTCGGGCGACGGCGCGCATTCTTCACTGACACCTGGCTGCAGTGTCAGTGCAGTGCCAGGCGCAATTGGTCAACAATATGTACATACATAGACAGTGCAGCTCCTCACTTGCAGCTGCCCGTTTTCTCCTTTTCCTGCTTTGCTGCCAACACCAAACCAGTCCGCCTCACGATGCAGCTAAACGACGCCCGATTACACTCTCTTTCTATACCGCTGGCACATCCAATCCATTCGCATCATTAATTTGTACCCCTGGGGCCTCGACGACCCCGCTAGCGAACCCCCAGCGAAGGCCCAGTGCCCCCCCCCGGCGCAAGCTGTCCATTCAAGGAGATTTGTAAACAAAGCTGGCGGCCCAAGCTCCCTGACATCTTTTTGCCCCTGGCCAACCGAGGACAATTGTTCGACCGAACTGGGCCATCGCCCTGGCCTGGCCTGCACCACTTTGCGCTAGCCACTGCGAATATATGGCCGTGCGACCCAGTCCGAGGATCTATTCAATTCTGGTCGCTTTTCTTGTTTCTCTGCATCATCCGTTTTCGCCATCTTCGCGCAATCGCTCTCGTTATACCGCCAATTTGTCTCGCCCCCAGGGCGCCTCAACATCCCGACGCTGCGGTATCCCGACGTCACAGCTTCGTTCGTCTGGTGAGGACTGGAGAGAAAACTGCGCCAAATCAGCTGCGCCAAATTAAGCAAACGCGGCACATTGCTCGACAGTGAGACAGGATGGCAGACGAGGGCCTTGCCGAGCACTATCAGGTGTTAGAAGAGCTTGGTCGTAAGTAGACTTCGTCCACGCATCATCAACGGAGCATTCGTGCTTGACATTGGATTCAGAAACACTAATCGGCATGTTGTATCTCAGGTGGAAGCTTTGGCGTGGTGTATAAAGGGATTGAAAAGGCAACAGGTGAAACTGTCGCCATCAAACATGTACGTCATTCTTCACCCCTTTCGCAACCAGGCTCAACGCAATCTGAAGTCTAATTTGTTCGTGCCTAATTCAGATTGATCTCGAATCCAATGACGACGACATTCAAGATATCCAGGCCGAAATCGCTGTTCTTAGCACATGTGCAAGCCCCTATGTGACGCAATACAAGGGTTCGTTTCTCCGAGGATACAAGCTATGGATTGTTATGGAGTATCTTGGGGGCGGTTCTTGTCTTGACTTGGTATGTTCGCGCTGTCCTTTGTCGGCACATTGACCATCGCATGGATTGTGCCCCGTTGTCGTGCGGCAAATGCTGACAAAGTTGTACAGTTGAAACCCGCCAACTTCAGCGAAACGCACATTGCTATTGTCTGTCGCGAACTCCTTTTGGGAATACAATATTTGCACTCGGAAGGAAAGATTCATCGTGATATCAAGGCAGCCAACGTTCTACTCTCCGAGGCTGGCAAAGTCAAGCTTGCCGATTTTGGTGTCGCAGCGCAACTCACCAACATCAAATCGCAGCGCAATACCTTTGTCGGCACTCCGTTTTGGATGGCGCCGGAAGTCATCCAACAAGACGGCTACAGCTTCAAGGCAGATATCTGGTCTCTCGGCATCACGGCCATGGAAATGGCCAACGGCGAGCCCCCTCTCTGCCACATCCATCCGATGAAAGTGTTATTCCATATTCCCAAGAACGCACCCCCGAGACTGGAGGGGGACTTTAGCAGGGATTTCAAGGACTTTGTTGCTCAATGTCTGACCAAGGACTATGAGAGCAGACCTTCTGCCAAAGAGTTGCTGAAGCATCGCTTCATTCGAGCAGCTGGAAAGGTCGAGGCTTTGCAAGAGCTTATTGCCCGTCGTCAAATGTGGGATGCAAACCAGAACCGTCAAAGGCACCCCATATACTACCAAGAGACGCTGAAAACAATATCACCAAAGGACGAAGAACAGGAGTGGGTATTTGAAACAATCAGGTCCATTGCCCCCACCCAACCCAACAAATCGACCGTCAGACTCCGTAGGCCTTCCTCTGTACTGGCTACCGAAGAGGGCTTGCGAAGACTCGACATCACCGACGGGCCTTTGAGCGCCACCTCTCCAGCACCTGTAACGATTCGCAAGTCAACTGTTCGTCGTACATCGTCTGTCGCGCGTTCTAGCTCTGTCCGGTCAAGCGCACCTTCACGTTCTACGACAGTGACCAAGAAGCCCCTACAAACCGACATGTCCTTTGGGAACTCAGGATCAACTATGCGTCTCTTCCGTCGTGTCCCATCGGAAAGCTCTACCAATGGCCAATTCGGAAGACCTAGCTCACCTGACGACGTATTCTGTGACGAGAATCTCCCTCCTCCTCTATCCTCTCCTGTCGAGCCGTTTGGAAAGGAAGCGGTCCTGGGCAGACGGCTGTACAACAAGGCCGTGGAGCCCACATTGGCAGAGCTACATGCGCAGACGTCAGCCATGCAGAAGCGAGAAGCTCTCGGCAAGTTATCGGATGCCTTTGCAGCCTTGGATGCAGTAGATCCTGAGGGTGCATACCATCTGATGAGCAACCTTGTGACGTGCATGTCACAGGACAACAAGCTCAGTGCCTCGTTACTACGGCAGCCCCTTCAAAAGATTCCGGATGACGGGACACCGCAAGGGACGGTCATTGTCAAGAGCTCTGTGCCACCCTCGGTTAGTCCCAGCAAACTAGTGATGAGCTCGAATAACCCGCACCTGAAGAGCCACCGACGAAGATTGACCGAATCCCCCAAGGCCAACTCCGGAGACAGGGAGTGCTCGACGTTGATCGACGAAAAATATCCAGGTCGCGATGCCAGAAGCGGCATGGAACACTGCAAGCAACTTTCTGATGTTCTCTACCACCGATGGTCAGACAATCTCCGAATCCGATGGCCAGCCATTTGATACCACAACTATACAACACACTGTACAACAATACACCGTACAATATTCAGGGGGCTGGGCTTGCTGCTTGGCAATGTGGGGTGTTTCATATCTTTTCTTTTAATCCGTTTCCTTGTTCTTTCATTTCTTTTTTCGACTTATTTCAGCCTGTACTCCATTCCATGTTTTGATGTGAATACCCTTTCGGATTTATCTGATTTTCCAGCGCGTGCTACACCATATCTTGATTCGGGGAAAGGACCAAGAAGCCTGTTTTTGAGAAAGCATAAGAAGCATGTTTTTGTTTGGTTCATTGCAATGGCACAGAAGGCACATATTTAATTCTTAGCGAACTGATGATCACGAATTTCTCGAGGAAACCCGCATTTCATTTCCTGGGATTCGGATGAGTTAAGCTTGCGCTTTTTCGTGTGCATTTTTGGGCGATTGCCGACTCGAGTTTTATGGAATCTTTTAGGAGCGAGAACCTGGTTTGAGCTTTGATGTTGATGGATGCACTCTCTACGGACACGGCGTTTGAGGTGGCGTTTAGAAGATTTTGCGTGTTGTTTGGATTTGATTACATAGCTATTCGTGAATCGGAATTGCTTGCTTCCCTCCTACATAGATCTAAGTAGGTAGTGTGTGAGACCACGTTTGAGATGAATGGAATAAAGGATGACACGACGCAGGCGATGCACGTGTTCTTGTTCATAAAGGCGCCTTCCTCGTTCGTGATGAGATTCGTTAAGGCGCATATTTCCCTTGATGGGGAATTATTAAGATACAGTAGAGTTGCCGACGACCGCAGCGAAGGACAAGGGGCTGACACACTTTGTCCAACGCAGGTCCCCGAAAGAGCTGTTCCACGACACTTTCACCAGCTACGGCGATTATAGCAATATCACCGCAGCCTCATTTTTGGGCCAAAAGAACAAGAAGACGCCCTATTTGTTCGTTTCTCCACTGTAGCGGGCTCTCGTGGAAGTTCACGGATTCGCCGTTCGATTGTGAGTTGATATCATCGGCGACCGCATTGCTGACCAACGCTGCTACGTTGACAGGTATACCGATGGAGGCGGACAACGCGATCCCACAGGCTGCCACTGCTCACGACTCCGCGTGGGACGTCTTCTCGCAACAGACGTCCACTATGGCTGGCTATGGTATTCTACGTAGTTTGCGCCACATGGTACGTTATGCGATACAGCTCCTGATGTGATATGCCTTCATGAGATCCTGGAGCTAATTCTTGAGGATAGGACGGCTTTGGTTTCTGCACACATATATCGACTCGCTACCGATGATGGCACGTCCAAGCTGGTCAAGTGTCACTGGAAATCTAAGTAGGGAAAAGCCAGTCTAGTTTGGGACGAGGCCCAGCGCGCTGCCTGTAACTTGTAAGAATGCCTACTATCACATAATCACAGCAAGGATCTCTTCGACACCATCCAGTTGGGCAACTACCCCCGAGTGGGAGCTCAACCTGCAAATGATCAACGAGGATCAAGCCCTGAGCTTTGGATTCGACGTGCTCGAGGAATATGCCCCTCTGATGCCTGCCACCAGACCTGGGCAAGCCCAATAACAAAAACTACAGCCAGACCGAAAGTCTGTTATTGAGTGTGTACGGACTGGGAATTAGACGGAGACTTAAAGAAAAGAAGTCAATGACCAACTACAGTGTCACAGATCAAGGCATAGAATGAGGAAGAATCGTTATACATTCGAAGCCATTTGTTATTGAGAACAAGAGAAAATAGAGACAAAGGAAATCCACCGTATACAATGATTGAGAACGACAAAATATAGACACAGGAAAACTCATACCACCAAGTACAATGAGCTTCCTTGCCCCATTTCCAACTCTCCTTGATGGCAATTTTTAGCTCATCAATTTCTTCCTCCTTTACATTGAAACCCGTCAAAAGAATCTGTTCCTTGCCCCATTTCCAATTCTCCTTGATGGCAATTCTCAGCTCATCAATTTCTTCAAGTTCCTCCTTGACATTGAAACCCATCAACAGAATCCCTGCGATTTCTCCTCCACTTAATACTACAACCCAAACGAGGCTCGAGGGTTGTAGTTACCCGGAGTTGCGGCACAGTGATGCTGCCTAGGCCCATCCGAGTATCGCCTCTTCCTGCCTCTTAGTCGAAACCCACGCGAGGGTTGTAAGTTCCCGGATTTCGCGGCAAGGCGATCATCGTTCCGCTCAAACTACGCCTTGTCATGTTCTCGGTCCATCCGGGAACACCGTACCCAACCCCAATGTACTTACTGTGTAACAGCATTGTCTCGACTGCGCCTTCTCGAGAGCGGATCTCTCGTCGCAAAGGTTGCAGGAGGTGGGCCAGGTCTGTTTGACGTTCTGGCAGAAGACCCAAGTTGTTGCATAGGGTCGACTAATGGCGATGACTATGTTTTGCGTGTCGACATGAGAGAACTGGCTGCTGGAACTAGGACTGGAGGATGTCAATGTTCTTTTAAAGAGCGTTCATCTCATCCGAGCAGGACGGTGGACCTTGACCATGCAGTGCCTTGAGAAGTCTCTCTAGCGTGGCGGGCTTGGCCATTGTCGGCAGCAATTTGTCATTTGTGTTGAGTAAGCCGTGAAAGAGTATTTTGGTTGCTTCACTTCATCAGAAGACGGGAGGCAGTTGCCTTTGTGTTAGCCTTTTTTGGGCCCAAGTCTCACCTCAAAGCGTGTCGCTCATTGCTGTTTCCAAAAGACCTCGAGGGGGGAAGGGTACTAAGCTCACACAAAGTTGTGTCTGTTCTGACGGCCCGATGATGACTCGAGAAATGTAGTTCTCTACCGTCATTATTGACAGACAGACTGTCGTAGTCTTCTTGTTCATCTTGGTGAAGTGGTACCCAAGATCCTGATCCACCAGAGGTGAGCCGCAAAGATGAGCAGCATGAATGGCAACCTGAGTTTGGATTCAAGAGGGATTGCACATAAGATTTGGAATAGAGGATGTGATAAGAAGATGCAGCGACGTTGAGTGTGGGGAGTCACCCGAGACCATCGAGGGTGTTGAAGTAGGAGAGGACCATCTTGAGAAAATAGTCTCGAGATGGGCAAGTGTTGTAGACTTGAGTTTGAAGATGAAGAAGAAGAAGAAAAGAGGACTGGAACTCGAGTGGGCGAGGGCTCGCATTTTATAGGCGTTTGATGGGTGGGAGTGATTTGTGCGTCATGTCAGCAGAGTAGCTTTGTCATGCTACATGCTCGCGTGCGTGAATCACGACATATGGGACAAGACACTCCGAGGAGAATATGATAGGCTACCAGAGACTCGTGAATCCTCTTGCAGCTGTTGACAGCTCACTTGGACGTCAGTGAAGCGAGCCTCTCGTTTGTATCAGTCGCCACACCCACTTCGGCACACCCACATCGGATCCTCACTCTATGCGACACGCCCCCGCGATGGAACAAGAAAGAAATGGAGAAATGGGTGTGCATAATGCAGCTGATGAAGACAAGCGAGAAGGTACCTATTGACTGCTCAGTGTCGTCTATCAACACAAACAGTAGAGAAGGTGAAACAACTGTGAAATCACCGTAATGCCACTCGAATGAATCGAGTCCTTTCCGACTCTTGTCTGGTGGTCATCTTGCGTAATCTCGACCTTCGACATGTGCGCGAAGAGGATTATGCAAATGGTTACTGGGTGCAGCGCTTCGCAGTGAAATCTCACCTGGCCGTTTCGTTTGTAATCGAATCGGTTGGTAGCATTGATGGAACGCTCACTTTTTCTCAAACGTTGTTTGCCGCCACCAGCAGTGTGACGCACCCCTCACTCAATTCGTCGTGAGTCGTGACAAGTCACAACATGCTGCACAAGTGACAGCATACCTTCGTCGCTGAGCTTGAGGACTGAGCAATAGGTATGTATGTACGTATGTAGCAGGCCGACAGGATGCTGGGTGTTCCAGACTTCCAGTAGCATCGCTCAGAAAGTAATCACACACCTCAACGAACCTCAACGATTGCAGCACTGCGACATTGCAGCAAGCATTCGGGAGACTCGAAGAGGCAACTGGCTGAACAAGTGTGGTGCATCATGCATGTAATGTCTGGCCATTGGCATTTACAACTTTATGCGATGTGGAGTACAAACGCGGCTGTTGCAACTTGCGTGCGAAGCGGCCCCGATCGGCGATGGCAGATGGCCAGCCACCGTAATCATGGCCAGCCTCCAACGTCGCTTTGACGTGCAGAGGCTGCGGCTTCTGAAGATAGGTACCTTTGTCACCGGGCCCCTACTCATGATTCATCATGCAAGACTTGTTCTCTCCAACATGCAATTCCCCAGTCCAGCTAGGTATGCACTATACCTCAGCGCTGGCCACAGTGCCAAGCGAATAGAGGCGGTCAACGATAGAGTCGACATAGGAGTGGACAAATGCCGTCGGACAGTCGGGCCTGATGGCATTTGTCAGTCATGGACTCAAGGAACGTAATATGGATCTAATCATCTACCGACCAGCTACTCATCTTGAGCCGTTTGTCGGCATTGTCCATAGTAAACATACAAAGTATGCAAGAGCAACTTCGCAATTTGAGAGTGAAGGCTTCGCGACTGGAATGAATGCTTATCCTTGGGAATTCTGGCGTTCATTTACGGAGTATACCTACTCCAGCTCTCTACTCAAGGGTGCAAACTTTGTGTCGAGAGAACAACTATGTAGCCGCGTTAACCCTGCGAGACTGATCAGAATCATGATATATATAGATCTTTCCTCTTAATTGGTAGCCCTACCCTATGTGACGTAGAGAGTGGCTCTCTACACGCTGAGATACTCTCAGACCAGTGATCGGACAGGTGGCAACAGACGCCATGGTATTAATGTTGACGTGGAGAGCCGTACGAGATGTGACACCTGTTTGCAGACGCGTCGTGGAAGGAGATGAGAAAATGAGGATAGGGCGGGCGGATTGCGTGGAAAGTCAACTTTCACCTGGGTCGACCGTGTGGGGGAACTTCGCGGGAAGAGGTACCTAACATACAGTAGCAGGTACCTGGTGAAGGCGTACAGTGTACATATGTATTCTTAGATGCATCATGGAACATAGTATTCTCGAAGCGAATGGAGTTGATTTATGGATAGAAATAAAGTGGTTTCAAGACATTTGCCATTGAGTTTCTTGTACATATGTATGAGCTGCTATCTTCTAGAGTTGAGGATTTGGTGTTCTTCGTTGCTTCTCCTGCAGAGCAAACAACCTTAATTTTCACTACAACCACATTTGTTGCCTTGGTAAATACACGCCAAAAAAAAAAAGCCATTCAATATCGTCTCCAACACGAGATACAATACATACTTTCGTACTGTCAAGTTCAAAGTCGGTCAATCAACGACTGCACACTGGGGGGACGGCGCATTTGGTTCATTGAGCGGGGGCAATCATTATCCACCGCACTTCCAACTTCTTCTACATTCGAAGCCTAACAAGTCAAACGGCCGTTCCCCGTCTCCGCGAGGCGCACAACGTGGGCAAAAATGATAAGAAGAACGGCGACAAGTCTGCCGCCAAAGGCAAAACAGCCGAAAAGGATGCCGGAGGTAGTAAATCCGAGGGAGCGCAGTCCATCATCAATGTGCGGCACATCCTCGTACGTTATCACTTTTCAGTTCCTTAATGGGTGGGGGAGTTGTAGCGCCGCATCACCGCGATGGTGAGCTTATGGGCAAACGGCTCGGCTTGTATATGAGAAATCTTGGACGGAACTGACGAAAAGGTCCCCTGGAACACAGTGTGAGAAGCACGCGAAGAAGGAGGTGCTGGCCAAGCTCAGGGGGGTAAAGTTTGACGAGGACAAGGCGCGGCGGTGTGAACTGAATGACTCGATTCGTGTTTCTTTCTCAGACGCACGGCTCTGTCTATCATTCTGCTTCCCCTCCCAAACGCAATTTGCTGACGGGAAGCTTGTGTGGCCGATGGCCGGTAGGCGGAGCGTTGGGATGGAAAACCAAGGGCAGTCTAGGCGCCAATGTCATTACTACGTCGACTCCTCAGTAGGGTCCGGCCCAAGAGTAAGCTTGATTCGCCAGTTCTTGAATTCCTCCGAAAGAATGTCCCCATGCCCAGTCTCTTCAACCTGGAATATCTCAATAGCATCCGATGCGCTCCGCCGACGAATTCGCCACACTCCCTCATCGGTGATTATTGTCCTCAGCCCTACCACACCAATGTCAATATAATGTTCGCGACTGCAACTTGAAAAATGCAAACGCAAATGGGGCAAAGAAGGGAGAGCAGGGTTTCAAAGAAGGAAAAGGACTTGCGCGTGGCAAGGAACTCAGTTGCCTCGTCCAGCAACCCACACCGTGAAGCATCAACTATGGAACCAAAGAAGAAGAAGAAGAAGAAAAAACGTACACTCGAGGAACTTATCCGCAAAATTCACACACATATCCGCATTCCAGCGCGCGCCTGGCCGCGAATTCACCGTCTGCGGAATCGAATGCGTCTCAATCTCCTGCACATGCACGAGAATCCCATCCCTTGTGCGAAAGCCGACAATAATCTTCGGGACCCCAAGAAGGAAGGACTGGATCCAGAATTTCATGAGCTTGCGGTGGAAATTATCGACGTCGCCGGGGGAGCGGATCTCTTGGGACGTCTTGAGCTCGACCCAGTTGATGGGTTCGCCGGGGGCTGGTTTGATGTCCCATACTATTGGGAGGGGAGAAATTAATTAGCATAATGTTTGAGAACGGATCGGGGAGAAAAGAAGACATGAGTAGAGGGGGGACGTGAGAACGGTCGATGTGAGAACGGGGGTTTGTCGTCTACGTACTGGCGTCGACTTCGCCTCCGAGACAGAGAACAGTGCTGCCGATGCCGGTGCGGACCACGGAGCAGTATTGCTCTTTGTTGTTGACGACTTGGTTTTCGCGGCTTTCAATGTAATCTCTGGACGTTTCGCCCCAGGGCCTAGGGAGAGTGGAGAGCGTTTCGAACTTGTAGCCTAGGAGGAAATTAGTACTTATTGCTTGAATCTCTCTCTCTGTGTCCTGTTCTTCTCTTTCCATCTCGGACCAAACAAATGTAAGGGATATGAGGTCAGGAAGGGTTGAACGTCTGCTACTATTTGCATGCGTCCAGTGGGGAGGGAGATGGCGCTTACCCCAGAATTGCATGACCTCGAGAGGAGGCCCACGTCTGATACCTCGACTGTTCTGTTCGTGTCTCGATTGAATCTTGAACGCGTTGTTCTCTTCGATGAATCTTTGTTTGTGAGAGTGAGAAACGGGGCCTAGCGGGTATGGTGGTGCTTTGCGTATCACAGAAAGAAAGAAAAAAGGTCAAGTTATCGGAGAATTAGAGGGCGTATGACTTACAGGCATTCCTGGAATGGTGTTAGCTATGTATATTAAGTATGAACTTCAACTCCCACTTGGGACTGAGCACGCAGAGAGACATACTTGGTATAACGTGGCATTCATCTCGAAGCTACAACTCAGTCAGTCGTCTGCACCTGGGTATTCGTGATAATAGCTTCGAAAGTCCAACCCATCTTGCTTTTCAAACAAAGCCGCCATAATCTAAGATTGTCAGATCATGGTTCTCCTATCACACGGTTTGCAATGTGCATGGAAGGTAGGGGCCTGCGTGGAGAACACACCTTGGTCATCATCCCCCGCCACGTGACGACATGAGCGTCAATCTTCTTCCCCGTCTCCTTCTCGTGCGCCATGATGGCCTTCAAAAGGCTATCTAGATGCTCATCTTGAGAGTCATCCAGTTTCTGGAACGTGTTGAAGCCTCTGGACAAGTCGGCGCCTATCCTCGGGGTGTAGTAGTACTTGATGGACGAGTCATCCAGTCGAAACTCGTGGTTTTCATCGTAAGAGAAGCACGCAAACTCCTAAATCATGTATTTTATCTTAGGCGTATAGTTCTGTCTCTCCATTTTCCGAGATGTGAGTTGCGATGGTGTATAAATGTCAAATGGGGCAAGGGGCGAGATGTGTAACTAGTTATTTTGCTTTTCAGTTGCTTTTGGCGCTGGCTACCTTGGGCCGCCTGACAGGTTGGCTGTGACCAGAAAACCTGCCAATAGGCTGTATTTGAAACGCAGTTGTCATGGTGAATGACGCCGTTGGCTTCCGGGTCTTGCTTCGCTGCGCTGCTAAGGCGTATTTGATGAGAATCTGTGATATGCGCACTATTGTTTTTTTTACAGTTGGCACATAAGAACACTGGTTGTGCGAAAGGAGGATGTGATGGGCACGTTCAGCCTGTGTAATACTCACGCAGCCTGTGCGTTTGTAGCGGAGAATGAACGGTCAGTTTCATCTATGATCTGATAATTACTTCATCCACACTCATCAGCCGACGCAAAGCAAATCGAATTCCGTCACACCAAGGCTTAAATCCGTTCATGTTTGGTTAAACCCGGGACCCGCCACAGCTTGCACGTGACGCGATCAAGATTAGCTCGGCTGCTCCTCTGCCAGCCCGCATCTGGTCGTCAGCCTTGCTTCTAGAGGTAGTAGGCGCCGTCGAACCTCGAATCCGCCGCTTGATTTACACGTCCGACAGGCTCCGAGTCTATCGCCTGTTCGTGTTGTGGCCTTGCGCTGCATCAGCAACAGCCAGGTTGGCATAGAGAGGGGGCACAGATCCGGCCCAACTCGCCTCGCTGTACGGTCAGGCCAATGCGAAGGTCACGACGGCCTGCATCTCGCACATCGGAGTCGCGCAAGCAGGTTGCCTCCATCAGGACTATCCTTGACGAAAGGCGTGTCAACGGCCACGTTGAATATTTGCTCGCCTGGGACGACGACAAAATAACTGGCGAGCCGCTTCCCCCCGCTTGGGTATGCTCTTCCTTTCTTTTCTGCTGCCTGTGACAAGCTTCCTCGACGTGCGACTGCGGGCGCATAGAGCTAACTGTTCGTGGAATGGAGAGTCGCGAGGTTACTGACCAAGCCAAAGACGAGTGGGACAACAGCAAGGTGTCGCGTAGCGGAAAGCAAGTCGAACGAGATATTCAATACGGAGGTGATAGCCAGCCTCCGCGACCCCCCAACTGGAGGCGACTGCAAAGAACCCGGACTGTTGGTGCGTCTGACGCGATACGGTCACGACAGGGCCGACGAAGGCAACGAGACGGCAGCGTATTCGACGACGAAGAAAGCGAGCGTCCATGCAAGGTCGCTAAGGTCGCAAGAAGCCCAACGATATCGCAAGAGCCCGACTCGTCCGTCGCATCTCTGTCTTGTGCTGATAGCGTCGTGCACAGCACTTCCGAGATCGACAGTCCTGGTGACCTAGATCAACGCGATCTGGACCCTGTTGGAAACCAGAGACTTATGATCCAGCTTCCAAAAAAACCACTCTTCGATCCCGCCGAATACAGCAGCCAGCACAACACCCAAGCCAGTGGTCTTTCGTCTCAATCCATTGCGGAGCTGGAGAGTCAGGACGATTGTCTGTTTGTTGCGTCTCAGCTAAGCCGTCAAACTATTCCAGACTCTCAAGAGCCGTCAGGCCAGACTTGGTCTGTTGATCTTCAGTCATCTGCCCACAGCGCTCGCGAGACTTGGCATTATCCCACTGTAAAGTTGCAACAAAACGAGCTTCACCCTGGTAATTCGAGTAGCTGTCTTCTGGAAGCCAGGGCACACTCTATAGGACACTCCTCAGCCTCAGGGCTATCTAACGGCCCCGACATACCGTCCCATCAACCTAATCAGCCAAAATCGTTGAGCGGTACGAGCCAAGACTTTCACTTGACCGCGTTTGCAGACAAATTAAATTCTGAAGCATCAACACCTGGGATTGGCAGCGAGCTGTCTATAGTGCCAGACTCAACCGCTGCTCCTGCATTTCTGTCACAGCCACCGCTTCCATTCTCGTTTCCCGTTCCGGAAAGCTCGTCTAGTGAACTGCAGGGCTCTCCAGACGCGAGCGTGGTGGATGAGTTTATCTCTAGTCTAGGACAGGTTTCGGCAAGTGCATATTCTGCTGCTGATTATCTGACCGAGTCTCAGGACGCCCAAATCCTCCCCATCGCCCCGTTCGTGTCACATGTGTCTGCGTTCACTGTCAGTCACAACACTGAACAAGGCGGGGATCCACTCGTCACACAACAAGCTGGCACAGGATCATCACAGCCATCGTCATCTGTATCTGTGGTGACGCACAATAAGATGGATTCTAGCCGCGCAGCACGGACGTCCTCGAACCCGGCCCGGCTGTCATCCGCCGTAGATGAGTTGAGCCAAATCTTCGCTTTGGACGACGACTCGGACGACATGCCCGAGGATCCAGGCTCGCCCGACTTCAAGACAGCTTTGGCAGATGTTCTTGGAAGTTCCTGCAAGGCAGAGCCGTCTGGTCCAGATGTGCAAGCATCCCACGCACAGCAGCAGCAAAGTCAGCCCTACAGTCTCGTTGCTAAAGTTGAGCAAGCAAAGTTCAAGTCGCCCCCCAAATCGCCACCATCCGCGGTCCAGTCGCTGCAGGGCATGGTTGACATGATTTTCCACCGTCCAGACTTGCCAGTCTCCGACCCAGTCCTGCCTGATGCGACACACCATGAGGGACCATCCACTGTCTCTCTAGCAGATATCTCGAACCCGCGAAGTCTGATGCCATCCCTACTCACCCAAGGGGAGCTGTCTTCCGTTGGCTTGCCGCGGTCGGAATACCACAGCTCGGCGGCGGTCGCCTCTGACCATGTGAGCCCATTAGAGACCGATGACGAGTCTGATGATGATGACAGCGATTCCTCTTCCTCTCAAGAAGCAATTGCACTTAAGCACATCGTTACACTACCATTCCAAGCTAGCATCAGGCCATTGTACGACGATACCTTACTCAAGTACAAAAAAGAGATAACACAGTACGGCAACGTCTTCAGCAGTGAGGAGTATGTTGAACCGGACGAGGCTCTTGTGCACAAGATCGATCAGGTGCTGGATGGATTGCGCAATATCTGCGATTATCCGCCTGACGTGATTGGCAGCGCGATCGAGACACTGCCATCCAACCAGCTAATCAAATACTGTTGTGATGGTAATGGCAAATTTAACTTCTTGTTTGAGCTCTTGCAGGGACTGACCAAGGATACACGCGTCTTGATTGTGGCTAGATCTGTGGAACTGTTGAGGCTTTTGTTCCGTCTTGCGGAAGCGCTGGGTATCGAGTGCATCTGTGGGGACCTAGGTTTATCCTTCAAGCCGAAATCAGGCATCTCGATCGCCAGGATCACTTTGATCCTTCCGGAGAGGGACGTCGATGAAGATGACTTTGATCTTGTCATTGGCTATGACTATTCATTCGGCAGCTCAGTGGTTGGCTTAAGGCTTGAGCCCGAGATTCCGGGTGCACGGTCGCCGATGGTGTTGACGCTGGTCACGACACACTCCATCGAGCATATCGATCTACACGTTCCGGGCGACTTGACATTATTGGAGCGGAAAAATGCGCTCGTATCTGGCATCGTGCGAGCGAGACAGCTCGTAAAGGACCCGGACCGTGGATGCTCAGAACCGCATGAAGCGGCCAGCCTGTTTGTGGAATACTTGAACGGACTGGCTGAGGATGTTGTATGGGAGCCAGCCCCTCTTCCTGAGGACATCTTGGATATTTACATCAATTCCCAGTCGCGCTCTCAGATACCTGCGACTGATGCACTCGAAGTCCTTGACATCGTTCGCAAGCGGAAACTGGTGAGTAAAAGAGGTCTGAGCACATTTTTGACAATTGCGTATGTATGCTGATTCATCTATTAGGATAACCAGGACGATTCCGACGATGAAGGAGCCAAACGACCGCGTATTTCGCCTCATAAACAACCCATCGTTGGAGCGAACGATGCACCAGTACCTGATGACGTCCGGGCGTTGTTAGACTCCGTGACGCCCAAGATCATGGAGAGCACTGCTGCTACGTCATTCACAGGTGTCGTTGGGGTGCCGGTAGCGGTTTTGCAGGCACTCGCTGAACAGGTATAGTACCAGCCTCAGGTCCATGGATGTGACGAAATGGTCAGAGTGACAACTAATCATGACTTTATTTTTATGGAGAACAGGTTTCGGAGCTCAGGCGACAAGTAGACACAGCAGATACAAACACGCTATACAAGAACTTAATTGCAGCGCTCGAGACCCGAATCAAAGAATACGAGAGAACAAGCGCAAAAATATATTCATCCCATCGAGCGGCCCTAGAAGACCGCGCCACCTTTGAGCGACAAGCTCAAAAGGCCGAGGCGGCCCTACAAACCGCCAAAGAAGCCAGCCAAAAATACACTGAAAAATCACAAAAGAAGATCGCCTCTTTGGAGGCAACCATCACACGGCTCACCGCAGGCCCGGATGCCTCCAAAGAGACCCCACTATCCAAGACGCAAAACCTCCTCAAAGATGTGCAAGAAACGGCGCAAACTCTGGAGAAGCGCCTCGAAATCGCCCTCAAAGACGCCGACTACGCCCGGAGTCTCTACCAGGATGCCACAGCCACGAGCGGGGCTCTTCGCGGAGAAAACGCAAACC
Organism: Claviceps aff. humidiphila group G2b; assembly: GCA_018360325.1. Taxonomy (NCBI): domain Eukaryota; kingdom Fungi; phylum Ascomycota; class Sordariomycetes; order Hypocreales; family Clavicipitaceae; genus Claviceps; species Claviceps aff. humidiphila group G2b. The sequence goes on along the minus strand of SRQG01000276.1, from coordinate 4,792 downwards.
TCAAGGAGCAAGTCACTGACCTTGCTAGAAAGACGGAAGATACCCTCGGGAAGGTCCACGCTATTCAAGCAGACACGACTATCAAACACCATCTCGTCCAGATTAGCGACTTGAAGTCGCAGCTGCGAGAGCGAGACCTTGAACTGGAGCATACAAAGGATGAGTTGCGGCTGTTGAAGCGTGCGCGGCGGGAGACTCGTCAGGTGAGTGTTCCGCGGAGTCCACGCTTGGGCATGATGAGTCCTCGAACGGGGAGGCTTTCTTATGGGGGTGGTGCTGGTGAGGGTGCTTCGGCCAGTAGGGGGGGCAGTCCGGCGAATGTGCGGTGGAAGAATCATCTTCGAGATTAGCAGGCAACATCTACATATCTAATTCTGGTCATCTGTGTGTGGTGTTCTGTTTTGGGGGGTCCTTTTTCGTCCTTTTTTTTTCTTCAATGTACTTGGGTTGTTTTGCTTCGAGCTACGTCCCCGGCAGTTTCATAGCGTACGTCATATGCGAGGCGAGAAAGGGGTCGTTTGAGAAGTGCGCGGAATGGTTGTTTGCCATGGTTCGCTATAGGATATCCTCTTGTTGGGGGACTTGTATCATCTGTGGTTACTGGGGTAGTACATGTGTCTATCTACATATGCGGTTGCTTTTCTTCAACATCAATAGCTTTATCTATATTCACATGCTGTATGTCAAGTCACCTTCTCTTATCAGGTCATGTTGTCGTATTTTGCTCCGCTTACCTACTGCGTTCGTCTACATGTAATATACCTGTACCTCTCGCCCATACGGCGCTTCGCAGCGATGAACGGCAATAGGTCGAGTGATAACTTGGTCTAGTAACGGAGTAATTAGGTTGTGTTACTCACGCGGTAGCACACCCCGCTATCGTGTAACTACCAAGTAATCATCGGATGTCACAGGTGACTGTACCCCTCTATAGTACAAGGAATAAAAGTGAATGTGCCTACACTACCGAACCGGAAGCCATTGAAACATGAAACACATGGCAATACGTGTAGAGATGGGTTTCAAACGTATATATACACCATCTATTTGCGTTCCTGCCCCGCCGCCAAGCTCGCAGCTACTCTGTGCGCGCTAAATAAACATAACCTTCACCTCAACTCAAAGAAACGGCATCATCGACAACTATGCGTTCCTGCTTCTCAAACCCGAGAAATCCAAGGCAAAAACATGTCTTCTATTTGCTCCCCCTTTACACACACAATAGTAATCCGTACTAATGGTCGTACATGTTTTGCCTTTCCCCCACCCCATTTCTCAGGCCGTCCTACGCTTCAAACATGTATCGAATTGTTCAGCTTCCCTCGGGAAACAGCTCCTCCTGCAGGGGCACGCCGAGCTCTTCCCTGAGGGTCTTGAGCTCGTTGACATATTGCTCGTATTGGTCCTTGGTCTCAACCTTGGCCTTGATACCTATAACCAGGAAATGTACCAATTAGCGAAAAGGCAACAAGAAGACGGTGAGTCAGAAGGGAAAAGTCGCATTGCACCGAATTTGGCGCGACACAGAAGCAGCAAAGTGGCCATGGAAGCAACTGCCAAGGTGAGAAGACGTAGTAGGCCAGAATGAGACTAGAGCATGGGTTGGATGTCTTCAAAAAAGGGGGCCGTCGACGTACCCTCAAAGATGCGCACAGCAGTAGCAAAATCGTTGACCCTTCGAGCAGCCTTAAGAGCAGCAGTGACAACAGCAGTGGACGGGACAAGATCGTATGCGAAGACGTTGTTCAGGTTGCGCTGGATCAATGCCAATTAGTCGGGCGGTCACAATCGTCATTTTCCGTCTCAGCAATGCTGCTGCGCTCTCGTAGTTGGGCAACCAATCATACCTGGAGCTCGAAGACATCGTGAACGCTGTCGAACTCCTTTTCGAATCTGGGATGCGTTAGTTGGTTGAACGTTATTGAGTAGAGGCTGCTTTGCCAATGCAGAATCGTCCATCCAGAGCCGGATATCATCGGCACTTCCGCTATGCAGCACGCCTTCCAGATATTCGGGGTCGCAACCGTTTATCCGCAACTTTCTGTCGCGCTAGATTCTGACCAGAAAGTCGGGAAGTAGAGTCGGATTGCGCCAGATCCTCAGTCGCAAATGGCGCGATGCTGGAGAGGCTGCTACTGTATTCTTTGGCGGAAGAGCCTCAATTGGACCTGTGGAGAGGAGGTATTTCGAGTGGGCGATAAGGGGAGTATTCCTCACCTGGCGTTGAAAGACTCGAATGTTTCCTCCGCGTGGTCGCTTCGTCGGGGCATGGAAGTGCTGAAGGCCTGGACCATTCGGGGTCGGATGGCGGGACGAGCGGCGGCGCGGAACACCGAGCCTCGGGCGGCAGCGCGGAGCAAGGAGGCGGACTGCATTGTTGGTGGCGGAGCTCGAGAGGTGAGAAGAGGTGGTTTGGCTGGCAGGATGTCTTGTCGTACGGGTTGGTGATGTGCGGAATCGACGACGTGATGATGTGCGGTATTCTCAACGACGGATTTGCAGCCTTGGATTGGGGTGGCTAGTGCTGTGGCTGAGCGGGGTGTGGTGACTAAGCCGTGGGCTGAGACAGTTACTTCCACTCACTCTGCCTCCGTACATTTGTTCAGTATTTTACGCCTTTCGGCCCAAACGTGGCCGTCTTAATGCCGTATGTGTGACAACGAGGGAGGGTGACAGGCTTCGTGAGTCCAACAGTAACATTGCGTGCGCTGTCACCTGTGCGGTTGATGACCTGGCGAACGGCTTTCCTCGTCCAGTCGTCTTTTGTGAAGGTTTGATATTGGCCGCCTCTAATTCGTCGCCAGCTCTCTCCTCAGATAGGTAGCCGGCTGATATATGATATGTACCACGGGCGACGGGCCGCACGGCAACATTCACCTATATACGTACGTACGTATAGTACATACCTAGGTACATATGTACCGAGTATCTGGGGATATGGTTATGTACATGGCACGTGTGACGTAGGCCACGCATTTATCACGAGCCAACGACTCATCGTCACCACAGGCCGAAAGCCGAGGAAGTGAGTTGTAGTCTGGGCAGTGAGAGTACAGTTGTACGAATTTGTACCGTTTCAATGTTCATATGTACCGGACACGAAGTCGCTGGGAAGGCGCGGCCAATAGCGTGCCGAGATGGGCTTTGAGACCGTTGCAGTTAGCTCATTGTTCTGGCCGTCGTGGCGGGCCTTTTAAGATTGGCTGACCTCATGCTCAGGGCCATTATCGTTCTGTTAACTTCTGTAGCACTTGGCGGAACACGAAGACACGCTCACGCTCTTCATCCGAATACACACAATTCAAATTTTAAGCACACACTTTTAAAACGGCAAAGCAGCACAGCTTGCCGTTGTGCACATCAACTTCACGTGACATGCCTCTTGAAAGCCAAAGTGCTACTGTAGACAATCACGATTCACGAGAAGCATGGGGTTGGGTCGATGATTGGCCGGCCCTGAGACGCCCTACACGCCCGACCAATCACTGCGCGAGATGGCTCGCCATTTGCCCATTGACCAAAGGAACGAGACAAGTTAATTTAGTGCTTGGCTAGATCCGGCGCGGGTGAGATTTCCCCTTTTTACCAAGCCACTGCAGTCTGCCAGACCGGAAACGCGGATTATTCACCGAGGACCCCGTGCCAGCCGAACCTGTGAGTGGCTCCCTCCTCTCGTCAGGGCGCGCCGCGACAAGCACAGACGTGTTGTTGCCTTGCGAGGAAGTCAGGTTCCTTTACACCAACCGCTAGGTGTGGATGTACTTGCTTGTCATCCTCTTGGACTTGGACGGGCCTTCCTTTTTTTTTTCTCCCCGTTCCCTCCTTCTCGCCCATTCCCCTTCTTTTCTTTCCCTTTCCTGCAATATCAGGTCTGCTTCGTCCGCCATCATACTTAATTTGTTAATATTTTGTTTGCCGATTGCTTCGCCGTTCGCGGAGAGTCATTGGCATTTCTTTTCACCTTGTCACTCCTTGCTTGTTCTGACGACCCATCCATCTTGCTTGGACCAATCCTGAGAAGCCCGGTCGGTTCGCGCGTCGTTGTCCTCGGCTCCGACAAAAAAAGCCCTACTCTCGTCGAGGCCAACATTGATTGATCCGTTGCACTCGCGGGCCAAGTCAAGTCAGCTCGACAACCTGCCGCCATTGTTCTCCCATTCTCCGACGCTTTCTGTCGAAACAGACACAGACGGCACAACGCTGTCTAATCCGTCGCAATGCCTGGCCTCCTTGAGCAGCTCCCGCTGCCTTCGATCGATCGTCCCTTTGGCATTCACCTATGGCCCATATTCAGCAAGGCTTGGGAGGTCGTCGTTGGATCTCCTGCCGAGGACTTCCATTTCGTACCTTTTCAGACACCCATGTCGACACTGAAGTCGACCTCTATCTTCATTGTCATTTACTACATCATCATCTTTGGTGGTCGCGAATTGATGCGCAACCGTGAGCCTTTCAAGCTCAAGTCGCTCTTCTTGGTCCACAACTTTTACTTGACCGTAATCAGCGGCATCCTTTTGGTTCTCTTTATTGAGCAGCTCGTTCCTGAGCTCTACCACAATGGTGTCTTCCACGCCATCTGTCACCACGATGGTGGCTGGACTCAGCCCATGGTCGTTTTGTACTATGTGAGTTTTCCGCTCAAAGAGAGCACTGCCCGCTGGCCTCTTCATGCGGGATTGCACTGACATACAATGGCAGCTCAACTACCTGACGAAGTATCTCGAGCTGCTTGACACGGTATTCTTGTTCCTCAAGAAGAAGCCCCTGAGTAGGGGGGGGGGGGGGGGGGGGG